>JAUKPP010257956.1:0-22238 GCA_032273245.1 Phyllaplysia taylori
TCTCTCTCTCTCTCTCTCTCTCTCTCTCTCTCTCTCTTTCTCTCTCTCTCTCTCTCTCTCTCTCTCTTTCTTTCTTTTTCATTACGGCAGATGGGATTGACGAAAATAATGTTTAATTTACAATGAAGATTTTATAATGACAAGGATCTCTTATGCCTAATTAAAAAATGTACAAATTCTCTCCACAATTCATCTTCTGATTTTTCCAAAAGTCTATTCTTATTTGTCTGTGTTCACAATTTCAGTGGCAGCCTCTGTGGCAGTCATGTTGCCGATGCGAGTTCATTCGGCAAGCAACAACATACGGTCAAAGGGAAACAACTAATAAAAATAGTGGTCGTTATTTATTTCATTGTTGCGTCCCTTCGATCACGAGTCCCAAGCGTGGTTTTCTTTTTTTAAAAGATAGCAAAAGTTGCAGTACCTTGGCGCTCGTGCGTGTATTATACTTGCTGAGAGAGAGAGAAGGGGAAGTGGTAAGCGCAAGAAATATAGTTTGTAGTCATAGATATAAATCTGTGTTTGAAGTAGACCGAATGTGCGTTTCATGGGTCGAAGCCTTGTCAGAACTCTTTTCAGAACATCTTAACGCTGAGTCATGATAGATCAAGTAAGGTCTAACTTATTGTGTCTTGCACAAAAAAAAAATACTCAAAGGATTTAAGATTGAGTGTACATGTATGTATTTTTGTACATGTGTACATGTACATGTAGGCTATGTGTATTTTTGTACATGTACTTGCCAAAGCCAAGACAAGAACCGCAGTGACAGTCAAAGGGATTTAACCGTTTCAACATTATATTCGGAAAAGTTTTATCTTAGTTGTATCCCTTTGGTAACCAACTGAAATTTTTCTTTTTTCATTGTTGTGTCCCTTTGACCACGATTCGCTAGCGTGAACTTTTAGAAAAAAGTTCATTATTTTCCTATTGCAAACGACAAAACAACCTCGTACTTGTGCACGTTGCCTAGGCGACTTAAAATAAGAAGAAGGAGAAAAAGAAGGAGACAGAGAGAGAAAAAGAGAGAGGGGGTGGAATGGGAAGAGCAAACGATAAAAGTAGAACTTATTTACATTTCATGGGTCGAAGCCTTGTGAGTAGGCCTACTTCAGTCTTAACACCAGAGAGCTGTCGCTTCTATAACAGTAACAACAACAGTAATAACGTCAAAAATCAAAGGTTTTGGTTGCCAGTTTTACGTCCCCTACAACACTGTAAGGTCATTCCAGAGACGGGCTACTTCGACCCCGCCTGTCAGGGCCAACACCAGCATAGAGGGGAAAATCCCAGAGGAAAAAAACGCAGATCGTCTTCGGCCGGGATCAAACTCAGGTCTTCCGCATGATAGGCAAAGAGCCTAACCATTAAACTGAGGAGGGCCAGTGGTCAAGTGGTTAGTGAACTCTTGATTCGCAAGAAATGTCAAGCAACGTTGCATGTTGCCACCATCGGAATGGGTGACCACTGCAGTGTGTCCTTTAGCAGGTCACGTCAACCGTCGCTCACCCTGGCGCTGCGCAGTGGGGACCAAAATGGCGTTAGTATGATTGTCAGTGAATCACGTGTTTCCAGTTTTCTCTTTACGTTGGTTATTTTTAAATCTATTTGATGTATGCATGTACATGTACATAGCATTGTACTCCAAATCTCCCTACTGAGATTTATAAAGTCTCCATAATATTAATAATATAATATAAACCACAGCGCCAGTAAATCAAAGGTAAAAGAATAAAACCACAACTCAAAATAGTACAGCTAAGTTGACTTTTATTTAATAAAACATACAACACAGACTGCAACTGTATACAGAACATGATACGAGAGTAGAGTTTACTATAATTAATTATTATAATAGTAATATTATATCATGCAGCAGCGTAGCAGAGTTGGTGTGCTGCGGCTCAATGGTACAGTGGTAGTAAGATAATAAGTGATATAGTCAACCTCAGAACAGAAGCTCATTCTGCGCTGTCTAACAGAACCCCCATTGCAACATCACGAATTAGAATATTTATATTACTGTGAGCTTGGTCTTGAACTATCTACAAATTTTTGTGAATCAAATATGAGACATTTTGCTTTTCTTGTTACTGATTGATAAACGTTCTGGTTCTGATTCTGATGTTGAAGTGACACTTTTGCTTGGCAAAAATTTGGAGATAGTTCAAGCAGACACTAAGCTCACAATCTGTTCTTTGGGAAGACATGGATAAAAAAAGAAATTACAGTGTATTCATACTATAGTAGCAGCTCAAAGTAGGTCTACTCCGATAGCTTCTTGAGTGCAATTTGCTCCATTTCAATTACATGTACATACAATTCTGCTCTAAGGTTTATTATTTCATCTGGGTTTACATATCCGCTTTTTTTCACATAAGGCTTATGTAGTTTTTGGGGGGTGTGAGGGGGTTGGAAAAAGAATTTTCCTTCTCTAGATAACACATTAAAACAGTAAAATAGCTTAAGCTCCTTCTACTTAAAAGTATAGTGTAACTTAAATCATGCTGTTTTAGCACAAAAAGAATATCAAAAATCAGAATTTCACATTTTACAAAATCTTTGTGTGTAGCAAGAGGGTTCTATTAAACTTGTGTACTTCATAACAAAATTTTTGAATCAGCTGGTCTGAGCGGTCATATTGGTATTACGGCAGTGGGTATGAGTGGTGAATAATTTATAGTCGGTCATAAAATTCTTTTTTAAGAGATAATTCAGCAAAGTTGATAAAAACCAATGAGCATTATTTTCAGTGGTAAAATGAGCGAGCAGATGGTATGCACTGGTAAATACACTGGCGGCAATACTGATAGTAAATCATGTGGTTGGGGCGAGGGGGCAGGAGGGGTGAGAAACCAGACCTCAAGAGGACAAGACAATGGCAATTATATTAGGCCTTTATACGAAGTATTGCCTGAAGCTCTCTCTACAACAAACTTTACAAACATTACAACAAAGCTTCTCCTGCGCCAGTATAGTCTTTCTTTCCATTTCCTCCAAAAGTTTGTGAAGTAAATGGACAATAAAACCTTTGATGGCGGTAGAAACAAGAACTGAACTAACATCAAGTAAACTTGTCTTTCTCGTTAATTCTCACCGAATCTATTCTTCTACTATGGTACCTCTAGTCTTCTTTTTTTCGTTGCCGTTGATTATTTTTGTCTTTCTTTGGACATTATTAATACAGAGCACAAAAGTTGTACTTGAGCCGCTTCAAAGAGATTCCCTCTCATTTTTTTATTTCCCATATTTCCCAGTAGTAAAGTTGTTGCTATACCCCCACATTATGCAATAGTCGTATAGCAAAAAAGGAGTTTCCATAATACAACAACATTAATTATTATGACTCTTCTTGCTTATTTACGTACACGAGACTTTTTCAGTTGGTAGATAGACAGGACTACTTCAGAAATAGTAGGTCAATCCCACCTTCTTGTTTTAGTTTCCCCCTTAATAAATAGTCAACCATTCAGAATAGATGAATAAATACTGTATCCAGCTTTTGGTGAACACATTGAAATGTTGGGAAGTGAAAAAACATTTACAAATCTCAAAACTTTAGGGTCAAGTTCATACTTACTCCCCATGTAAATGACATGAATAGTGAACATATTACAAGGGTTTTGTGTGGGGACTGGTTCTCAGTGTGGCCCATGATTTCTTTTACCACCTCTTTGTTTATCTATGATGATAGCAATATATACATAAATATATGCATGATATCATTAATCATAATTTTGCCATTTCACTGCCTTTGTTGGGGAACAAACGAGAAACTCAGGACTTGTATAATTCTCAAAAACAAACTACTTTCATTACTTAACTTACTGTATCAGACTAAAGAAAATTGTTCAACAGATGGGGGTACACTTCAACTAAACAAAGTAACACCACAGGCTAAAAAACAACCAAACTAGATTGCGGGTGAGGCGATCTGTAACAGCAATGCAAGCGGAGCATTATCATGGCTCGGTGTCTTCATTTTCAATTCAATGCGGTAAACACAAGCACATGGAAGGGTTTAGTACTGTTGGGTACAGAAAAGTTTCTCAAGTTCTTAAGGCTTTTGAAACACTTTGATGGCGTTATGATCCTTCGCTCATGTTGTCAGTCATTTTGAATGTGAAATCAACAACAGGAAGTTGTGCTCTCTGTGCAGTCTGGTTGTATTTTGTCTGTGGTAACACTGTTCTGATTAGAAAAAATAGCTACACATGATTACAATGTCTTCAGTTTATGACCTCAGTGCCATCTTGCAACATTTCAATCTTTGACCTTCACTCACTAATCAAAATGCAAAATGCATCACATTTGCCTAACAAGAAAGCACTGAGCTCACAAATTCTTCTCAAAGTAATGATTAATTATAATTTGTAGCTTTGCGTCTGACTAAGTTAAATTTGAATTAAATTATTTGGGATGAAGTTATTTGGGGTCAAAGCTGCACAAAGCCGTGAGTAACTGAGTAAATGTGTGGGACAAAAATGGCATCAGGGAACACTTGAAGCTTTCATCAGGATTGAGTGCATGATTCATTTTGAAAGTTTCAATGGGAAGAAAATTTAATAAGAAGTCCAGACCTAGCCTACCTCATATTCCTGTGGTCAGATAAAACATAACTTTTTCACTGTGAGTGGAACTGTATGAACAGAATTGATAGGATACAAATTTTGTTTGCGGAAAAAAATTCTATAGTGATTCAATATAATTTGTATGATGTAGCCTACTATTTGACTAACAGGACTTAAAAAATTATGTGACACTATTTTTTATCCAAGCCGCACAAAGCCATAAGAGTGAGAAGTGTACTGATATACTTAGCAAGTTATAAGCAAAACTGGTTTGCACTCATCCCGTTTTGTGATGAAATCTTTCTAGTGTTCATCTTTTGCCCTCATCTTACTAAGCTACGAATTGTACCTGCATAATTTCCAACTTACATGGCACAAACATCCTCATAGATGTCTCATACAAAAATAAATATGATACAAAAAAACACCATTTTCTGTATATTCAAATATATTTTTAGTCTGCCGTATTTGTTGACAAAGATATAATATGGTAGCCTACAAACTAGGAGCAAAAAAGAATACACCTCTAAGCATTGAGCTGAATCCAAAACTCAGACCAAAGAATTAAGGTGGGGGAATTTAAGGAAAATTGGTTCACCAAACATCATAGTTTCAATATGTTGACACATCTGTAACTTGTAAAATACTCATAAATATTCGATTAGAACATACAAAGCATAAGTAAGAATTTCATCTATCATTAAATATTTAACTATACTGTATTAAACAGTATGTTTCAACAAATCACAGTCAATTCTGTACAAATACCATGAATAATTGAGTACCGTGAAAACAAGAAGAATATTAACAGCATGTCGGTGAATCAGTGCAAGGTAAGCCAATCATATTTATTTCCTTTGCATAATACATTGCAAGAACAAATGACAACTATGAATATCATCAACTTAAGTAGCAACGCACATAAACCTGTATAATATCTTTCATACCTTTACAACCTATGGGCCTACCACTAAGACTAGAGTGATGCAAGCTCTCTTTAAATGCATCATCAAAGTATTGAAAACTGAAATAGGAACTACATTTAAAATTTTGTCATAAAAATACATTCTTCACACTCTCATTGCTATGATATGAGTATTTATGAGGCCTATCACCATTTGTTCACTACACAATAGGCTACCAAATCTTCGGAGAGGGTAGCTCCCCTACCAGTGGTAAAAGCAGAGGTAATGATAAACTATAGGCCTATGCACTCTAGAGAACATCAAATTTTGCAACTCTTCTCGCCCCAATTATTTTATTGTACTACAACCGAAAGAGGGCTACATCCAAAGTTTTAGTGCATCTATACTTCATGATTAGTGACACATCTCCAACTAGCCTATATTGTTGGAAAGTAGGCCTACATCAGGATGCAGTGTTTCAATGCCATGACATGATGGTTTACAATCTACAAACCTCTACAAAAAAGTAACTGTCAAATATTTAAAGGATTTATTGCATCAAGATAAGAAAAATAATTGTAAAATATATGACAAAATTACGTTCCATAATACTGAGGCAAGGTAGGGTGAACTGCTAATATGACTGAAGGATGAACTGTAAAGAGCTTGATTGAAAAAGAAGCTCTGATTTTATTTCTAATGTATCATAACATAGGTAAACACAACATAAAGAATCGTGAAATTTAGGTAGGCCACTACGGTAACCTGCAAACGTAGCTTTGTTCCATCTATGGCATACATACACTGAGATGAATTAGATAATTGACACACAGAGTAATTAGACATTGGTAAAACTCTAAAACTGGATCATCCACTTCAGTTTAGATATTTTAGCAAATACAGTTGTAAAAGGAATTTTTCTGTAGAGATATTAGCTGTGATGTGAATAAATTTAGAAATATCATTTCATTTGTTTCTTTAGCAAAGCTAAGTCTTCCTTGTAGATAAAGACAAGCCCCTTGAAGTGCTTCTATACTTTCCATTTTCTGTATTTCTTTTTAGTTCACATTTCAATTTTTTCATTCACAAGCCTGATCTCTGTCGAAAATTTGTTCGTCTCATTTCACATTAACTAGATCTACTATGAACCATGTCATATATTTCTGAAGCCTGGTTGACGTTTGTAATTTTTACAACTGTGTATATTTTGTTTACCACACAGGTACATCAAAAGTTTTAGGTCTCATTTATATGGTATCTCTTCCTTGCTTCATAATAAAACCATTGTCTATTGTTGTTTAAAATGTTTTTCTAAACAAACCACATGAAGACATCACACATAATTTTCCTGCCCTTCACAGCAAAAAGAAATCCAAGGAATCATAGCAAACCGTCTGAACTATAGAATTACAAATCCAAGCTATACATTGTGAATCAGCAATCAGTGAAATGTTTTTTAAAAAATGTGCAGTAGAATATGCAGTAAGTCCTGGTTTCCAGTTCATTTAAAAACAGGTTTTGGTTTTCTTTTTGCTTGGGCAACTAACAGACTCCACTATCATAACAAAACAAGATGAACATGAAACCACATGTCACAAGTAGTTGTAGTTTGCTTTTACTCAAACCGAAAACAAAATTGGACCATCGCAGATTTGAGAATAAATATTAATTGGTCTCTAAATTTGCAAGGCAGTAAGGCTATTACTTAATGGGAGTGATGAAATAGCAGTTTGCCGATAAATGTACGATGAAAAAGAAAACGATCATCCCTGCTCAGAAAACAAATGAGATTCAATCAGCACTCAGTCATGATTGTACATTGTGCAAAATATAACGTAAAGACACTGTGCAATTGAGCCAACACCTTCGAATGAATCCTTTTTTTCACTAGCACCATACAGACAAGCAAACGAGTGCACCAAAATGAAGTTCTTTGGTAGCGAATCATTTACAAATAGGCCTACAGAAGGCTTCACAAAAAAATGTAACTTGACTACTATTTCCAATGTATTATGTTGAAATATCCTAAAATAGCTGCTTTTAAAAAAATGCTATTCTCTGTCATTTGAGTGATTCTTTGGTAGTTTAAAGCTTTGTTAATAATGACAGCATTGAGCAAACTTAATAGGGTCCAACAATTATGCTACTAGTATTACAACAGTTTCTTCAATCTTATCCAAAAGCAATAGGTTTGAATTTTTACTTGGTTTTTTGTTTTTTTTGTATAACAATACATCACTAAATTACTAAAGATCACTTAGACAGAAAGCAGAAAATTGTTTGCATGCTCATAAAAGATGCACTTTATGGAAATTATGTTTTTTCATGCACAAATTAAAATTATTATGACCACTTGGCATTACAATACTGAGTTGGTGGGTTGCATACTCAATCATGTGTGCAGTTACTGTAAACATTGGCAAGAATCTATAATAAAAGGGCCTCTATCTAATAATTCCCCCCCTCTTCCTCTTTTTTCCCTTCTGTGCTATATGATGTAACACTCATAGCTTATTTCTCAATTTCTAGTGTTGAGAGCAACATTGGCATGTCACATATACAGAGACACTCCTAAAAATAAATGAATGCCTCATTTAATCCTTACAAATATACACATCCATGCACACTACATACATGTACTTAGATTCATGGACTTAAAGAAACACTAAAAAACCAAATGATGGAACATTAAGGAAAATAACATTCCCAATCAATTTTATCAACAATGCCAGTGACTTGGTACATCTGAAATATTTACATTATAAAAAAAAATACACATCAGTTTTACCTACTGAATCCAGAACAATATCACCACTTGTGCAGAGCAGAACCCATAAAAACAAATAAGACAATTAATTTAAGTCCAAGGCACTGCCACAAGTTTAGTAACAGGATGCATGAAGCAAATCAACAGTTTTTTTTACTAAATGTTCCAGTCCATAAATACAGTTTTTGAGTAACTTTCAGCTTGATTTGTCCCACCTGCAGGGGATTTTGTGAGCTACCGCGAGTACAACCAACTGTGGGACAGCATCAGCCTACCTCTCGTTTATCCCAACACCAAATTTTTTGCCAGGTGGGACAGTTTACTTCTGATCCAGTGGGTTGAAATCACTTTTTCGCCTGGCAAAAAACTTGGCTGATGATGAAGCATTTAGTGAAGCCTTACTGTTTACTTGCTTTGTGCATTCCAGTTTAGCTAGATACTGCTTCATCACAGGTCATCACTATAGGAGGAAAATTTCATCTCCATGTACGTTTGACCAAGATGTCTATACAGCATCTTCTCTATAAAATTTAAATTGATAATTCCTGTTTTTTCACACCTGTTCCACATATCCTACTTAAAAATTAGAGAATTTCTCCCTAAGCTATTTTATTTTGACACTTTCATGGGATGCCCTATCAGTATCAGTAAGGCTACCTGGTTTGTTTAAACATGTCTAGTTTGAAGCAGACTACTGGATTTGCAGTACAGTCAAACCTGCCCAAGACAACCACTCCTTGTTGAGAAGAAAAGTGGTCATATTAGACAGGTGGTCATATTGGACAGTGTCATATAGAAAAATAAACACAAGGGGAGGGGGGGGGGGGATGGGAAGTGGTAGTTTTGGACAGTGTCATATAGAAAAATAAACACTGGTCGTTTTGGAAAGTGTCATATAGAAAAATCAACACAAGTGGGAATGGGAAGTGGTCATTTGAACAAGTGAACGTCTTGGACAGGTGGCCACAAGGGCAAGTTTGACTGTACATCCTAGTTTTGTAATGCTGCCACTATCGTACGTTTGAGTATTTCTTACTCTTTCCACCTTCACAAATCTATGAGTATGAAAGCATAGATGAACGTCCATGTTGCAAATCATCACATATTTACTATTTCGCTTCGCATCCACACATTTCACTCCGCCTCATGTAGGCTTGGTTCCCAGTGTGCTGAACACAAACACACAATAGTGGTGTATATAGTTAATATCTGTGTTGTATACCCGTGCATGACCGAACACACGAAACAGACTTTTACACAGATGCTGCACTCACCCAAGTTTGACAAACTCCAGCATAAGTTTATTTCACAAAATATTAACATTACAGGACATCCTGTAAGAGGAAAAAAAAGCCAGAAGCAATGACTTGTAAGCACAAGAATATACATTGTATAATTACATTTTGTGGTGAAAAGTCAAAAGCTGATCCTGTGTTTGGATTCATAAGTCTATTCACATCTAGTCCATGATAATGTTCAAAACACATAACTGCTGGGTGGTTGTGGAGGAAGGATACGTTAAGTGCCTGACATATTTAGTTTGAAGTTCGTTGAAACTCCATACTAAAGGTACCTTAAGCCTGTGACACTTTTAGTTTGAAATTCGTTGAAACTCCAAACTGAACATACGTTATGTGCATGACACATTTAGTCTGTAATTGAAGTGTGTGACACGTTCAGTTTGAAATCCTTTGAAACATCAAACCAAGGATAAGTTAAGTGTGTGGCACATTAGTCTGAAGTACTTCAAAACTCCAAACCAAAGATACATTAGGTGTGTGGCACATTCAGTTTAGTATCCTTTGAACTCCAAATCAGAATATTGTATCTTTCTCAGCAAGATTTGGTGAGCAACACAGAATGCTTTCTACATCGTGGGTGACATGAACACTACACAAGAATATCTGTTTCAGTTACATCTTCCAGAACAGTTCTGTAGTCGGGAGGGGGTGTCATCTCACACGGACTCATGTCTGAATTGTATCCAGTTGAGGCATTGGACAGGAGGAGTGGGCCACCTGGAAGATCCGAGCGTTTCTTCCCCAGACGGGGTTTGACACCATCCAGAAGAGGTTGACTAGCACCCGCCGCTTCTTCCATTCCATTCTCCTGGACAGGCGGCGTCCGTGGAGAAGCTGGCTCTGACGACATTGTTGATGATGTAGGTCGGTGGTATCGAGCGAAGGGATTCATGGGTAATGATGAGGTCGGGGAGCGGACACCAGATGCTCTGCCTGTGTTGCTTGGACCAGCATTGTAAACTCTCGTACCCAAAGCAGGCCTCGGATGCGCTCGTTGCTTGGCAGCCGCCTTTGAATTAATATCATGAGAGAGCTGTGATCCAGGTATTGGATTCGGTGCATATGCTGAGTTGCTGACCGCTCCGACAGGGGAGGGTATCGGCCCACCTTGACTTGAGGTTGATCCTTGACTCACACGACTTCGTGTTGTAGGAAGTGCCCTAGGACGACCCCCATCACCCTCTGCCCCGTGCTGAGACACTGATCTCTCCAGGGGGCCTCGTAGTCCAGCGTGGTCAGCATTGGGCGGGGGCGGGGCCTCTTCTTCAGGCATTTCCACGGAGATGGGAACGAGGTAGTCGTCATTGGCTGCTGCCCCGGCCCCCTCGTAGCTGCTGCTGTGTCCACTGTCATTATCTTCATGTTGGTGAACCTCCACCACCGTTTGGACCTGAGGCAGAAGGAAATACAAAGATGAAAATATAAAATGACATGATTGTCTGACATGTCCCTTATATATGTAAACTGATATTAAGAACTATACATCATTGTCACTACAAATTTTGTGCACAGGCTAAGAAGGTATAGAACTACATAGTTCTACACTAGATATTCTTAAGGTGTACAGCAACAGGAAGGTCCTAAAAATAAGATTAGAGGGGATACATCATGCATGCAACAACAAGCTAATGCATTTATATCAGAAATCAACCAGTCAAACATCACTGCTGGTTGTCACAGTGCAGATCCTAAGAAAATATTGATAAATTGCACTAACATATTGCAGAGCATGAACTGAGGCTTCCAGAAGTATACACACATCATAGAAAGTACTCAGCTTTCTGAACACAAGCGTTCGCCATATGATGGTTGCTGGAGTTTTTCTATCACGATAATATTATTGATCAGGCTCATGTAAATACACGCTCAATGCAAACATAATGTGTAGGCAGAAACTATTGTACACATTACCCAGAACAAGTCAAGTTATATGTTCTATTGAGATAATCATTTACCTGACTGTTGGATTCTGCACCAGGGGTGAATCCAGGGGCCATCATCTCCGGGATGGAATTTCTGCTGTTGTTTCTGTTCAGCGGTTCCATCTCTATCTCTGTGCCATCACTCTCTCGCCACAGTCGCTCGTTAGCATAGCGTGGGCCTTCAGACTGACAAATTAAAACAAAATGTAAATTTGCCTATTAATACTATTACGGATAAAGTTTTCAACATTAAGTACATACATGCACTTGATTTCATCCATGAACATGGCTTTTGTGATATTTAGTTACTGCTTGCATTTGTGAACTCAGATACCTTAACCACCTCCATGAGTTGGTGAAAATATATTATAGTAGTTTTCTTCATGTTCGACGAAGATGGCCAAACCGCAGTCTGGCATCTGTGGTGTAATGGTTAGGCTATTCCCCTAACATCCAGAAGACTTGAATTTAATCTCGCTTTTTTCTGCTCAGATTGGCGCTGACAGGCGGGGTGGGGGGGTTGAAGTATCTGCTTCTTAAACTAACGTAAAGTGTTGCAAGGGATTACTTGTTGCAAGTGTTGTTTACTGGTAAACAAACAAACCAGACCAAACTAGTCTCTTTGACTAAGAAGTCGGCATCTTTAAATTTTATTTAAAATGATCCACCTTTTGGCCTGAAGAAGATGTGTGTATTAAAAAAATTTGGCGAACCCTTTTAACTTACGCTGAGTTTTTTCTCCTCGGGCGGAGTGGGGCTCATGGGCATGTAGTCGGGACCCAGACCCTGCGACATCTTCAGGTAGCCATCACTGTCCGTGGCGATGTTGGGAGTGTTACTGTAACCGTCACCCTCCGTCAACATTTTGACGTAGTGAGACGACAGGTCAAGATAGTACTGTGAATATAAAGACGGATTGAAGGCATGTAAATGCAATGATACGTCACAAAATTGCTTTGTAATGGTAGTTCACATCAACTGAGGGAGTTAGTTCTGTCCTTTTGTCTGTGGCCAGTAGGCCTACTGCAGGGAAACAGATGTTATTGTTTGTACTAGCTTCTAGATCAGAGTAGCAGTAGTAGGCTACTAGATTCTAGATCAGAGTAGCAGTCGTAGGCTACTAGATTCTAGATCAGAGTAGCAGTCGTAGGCTACTAGATTCTAGATCAGAGTAGCATTAGTAGGCTACTAGATTCTAGATCAGAGTAGCATTAGTAGGCTACTAGATTCTAGATCATAGTAGATTCTAGATTCTGGATCAAAGTAGCAGTAGATTCTAGATTCTGGATCAAAGTAGCAGTAGATTCTTGATTACAGTTCTAGATCATAGTAGTAGCAGTAGATTCTAGATTACAGTTCTAGATCATAGTAGTAGCAGTAGATTCTAGATCACAGTAGTAGTGGTAGTAGTACCAAATCAAAAACCGATTCAATGTTGCCCCTTTGAGGGATGTCTTCTTATATACTGAGTGTCAAAAGAAACGGGACACTTTAGGATTGACAAACAAATCACAATATGTATGACAAACCTCTAGTGTTTGGTATCAAATTGAAGAAAATAGTTTTAGGAATCTGAAAACAACAAAACTGAAGTGAAACTTACGACCTTTGGCAACATCCAACCGCCATGAAAAAAAGGAGTGAAAAATCAATCCTACAAATGTCGACGCGATTTTCATCAATTTCTAAGGTATTGAGAGCTCAATTTTGCCCCGCCAGTTGTACCGAACCTCAAGATAGTGCCCCTTAAATGGACTCCCAATGTATGAGTGCTTGAATAAAAAAGAACGTTCTGATCTTTCTGTTTTTCTGAACCTTGTTTGGCTCTTCCAGCGCTTTGATTTGTTTCAAACTCTCCCATTTGAATTGCATTCTCAATACCTTGGAAATTTACAGAATTTGGGTCAAAATTTGTGAGATTGGTTTTTCATTCCTTATACACATGAAGGTTGGATGCTGCCAAAAGTCATGAGTTTCACTTCAAATATGTGACTGACTTCATCCCAAACACAAGAGGTTTGTTCATAAATATCGCGACTTTGTCTTTGTCGTTGATCCAAAAGCGCCCCGCTCAGTATATCTGTCTCCATCATTACTGCTTCCCATATTCATACTACCATGTGCATGTGAAATTGTTGTATAAGAATTTAACTGACCTGTTTCACATTTGCTTCCAGGAAATCTCCCATTGTGGACACCAACTCAGAGAAGGATGGACGCTCATCAGGGTCAACCCTCCAAGTTTTCAGCATCATCTTGTAGCTGTGCAAGTAAATAAAGAAATCAAATAAAGTATTCTTTCACACAATTTTTTTTCTTCATTAGGCCTGCTTATAAGATAATCTATATAGTCTACATTTTAAAAATAGCTTACCAGCAAAGAGAATGGAACCACTATTATTTACATCATACTCAGAGAAGGATGAAATATTGAGTCAAGGACATTCTTTAAGACTCGCTTTTTTTTTTCTATAAATCAATAGCTTTATTATATGTAAAGAAAGTGCATGCGACAATAGGCCTGATACATGGTTGGAGACAGTCAAATCTTGCTATAGATTTCCCCACCTATGAAACCAGTATGTGTATGAACAATAAAGTGATGAACAAATTAAAAAGTTTCATCACAAAACCCATTATATGCTTAAGGGGAGAAACTGAGAAATCTGCAGGTTACTGTTTTTATTTAACCATGTTTATAAGGAAAAATCTATGTTGATACCTTAATTCTAAGGACACTTTGGGCTTTTTTTCCCCTTTTTTTTGCATATAACACGTTTAGTGATGAAGCTCTTTAAATGGATGAAGAAATCAGCAGAATTTTTCATTTTCTCTGATGGTCAGAACTACATAGGACAAGTATGGAAGGAGAGAATCATTCTGTAAAAGCACGAAGACAGCAGAAACCGGCACTGAGGTGCAATGGTTAGGCTCTTCACCTGTCATGCGGAAGACCCGAGTTTGACTGGCAGGGTCAAAGTAACCCATCTCTTAAATAACCTTACAGTGTTGCAGGGGACGTAAAACCAAAAGACAGCAGAATACTTACAGGTCTGGGCTAGCATACTGTGGCTTCTCCATGCGGTACCCAGACTTCAGAAGGCCAATGAACTTCTCATTGATTTCAATGCCAGGGTACGGATTCCCGCCTGAAGCACAAGAAATGTGAAAGTTACTAAATATTCACTAAAAACACCAACAAATTGAACATTTACATTTCAACATCTCAAAGAAGTTATTTATGATTTTTAAAGCAAACCTGTTGACAAAACATGACTATCTTTACAAGGACTTCCATGTTTTTCAATGCACACGAATGGTAGAGAAGCAAATGATAGGCCTACATATTATAAGGCACGACAAAACTGCAAAAAGATTTTGTGTAAGGAAGTACAATGTAAACTTAATGACAAATATGAGATTTATATAATCCTAATTAATTTTGAACATGGCATTGTTTGGTGATTTTTTGCTTCTCCTCAGAAATGGCATGGTAATATTATAATTTGCCTGCTTTTAACATACAACATAGGATAAAAAAGTAATGTCGTGTCACTGACAAAACATATACCAGTACAGTAGAACGCGCATATCTCGACGAAACTCGACCTTCGGCTTCAGTCGACATGATTTGTCAATTTTCTCTTTACGCAACGTGATTTTAATAGTCCCAGCAATGTTGACTAATGCATGTTCTACTGTTGGTGACAGAAAAACAGATAAATACATTAAAGATCCCTTGGTGGCCTATTAGGCCGCCATCCGTGCAAAATTCGAAATTAATTCCTACTAAAAATTTTTGGAATGGTTCTGGGTGCCGACACGACCCTATAGAGTCGATACAGTCGTAAAACCCTAACCAAGCAAACAAACAAACAGATAAAGCCAATTCTTACCTAAGGAGAAGAGTTCCCACAACATGATACCATAGGACCATCTGCAACAGGGAAAGTCAAGGCAAATGAAAGTACGTATAAAAGACTCCGCTGATAAAGTACAATTGAAGTGCTGCACCACAAAACAGGTTATACCACAAAGAGAAGAAACTGATAAAACTGCAATTTACTGTTTTTATCTAAAGGAAAAACCTATGATGTTGCCATGATTTTAAGAAGAAATAAAATGCTTGGTGATTTTCTTTTTCTGAGTCAAATGACTCTTGGCTATAACTGCTATCAAAAGTGATAAAACTTTATTTTTCAATTTTGTGCATTTACATGTATAGTGATGCAGCCCTTCAATCCTTAGACAAGCTGACAACATGGCCTATCTGATTTTGTTCTGATAGAGATGTGGAACTTTTGATATGTTGTTAAAGAAATTGGGCTTCTAGCCTTATTTGTTGAAGCACTATCAAGATTTGAAAGAGACATGTCTGAAAAATATGGATTGGGAAAATCGACACAAAATTTCTTAAAACATGTAGAGCACCAAACTCATTCGGAACCAGTCAACAAAGAAACACAACTTTTACTTTTGTTGGAAAAAAAATAAAAAGCAATAAAAGAAATTCTAAACATGGAAAAAAAAAAGCAATAGTTGAGAATAATTACTTTTAACCTCATAATCAAAATGACAGTCACTAGTAAATAATGTGCCGAATACATCTTTGGTAAGAAAAGAGCAAAAAAAATCTCCAAAGGTTTTAGGCTGCTTTTATATTATTAGTGACATTTGAATGGCTTCATCCCAAATAATCTAATGGAAAGAAAATGAGAGAACTACAATTCATTTCTTTGAATTAACAATATAGAATTTTTTGATTACCTTGTGTCAGTCAAACAACTTTTGATGCAAATTTGAGATGAGAATTTATTTTTTTGTGTTTTACATACAACGCATTTCGTGATGATGCTTTTCATTTACTGTTACTTACACATCACTCTTTGTGGTATAGATGCGATGAGTGAAAGACTCCAAAGCCATCCACTTGACTGGCACTGGGCCCTGCAAATAGAAAAAATATCAAACAATGTATGACATAACTGCTTGTTTGAATAGAATTTAACACAGTAGGAGGTACTGATAGATAGAAAGAATTTTGCAAGCTGGGTACCTGGACAAAATTAAGCTGAAATATTTTTGTAACACCAAAAGCACAATTATACAACCCCAGCCAAATGCAAATGGTGTTCAGTACTTTGCTAATACATGAAAGATCACATCTAATACATGAAGTATTATTGATGAGCATTGAGGTTGTTTTATTTATTGTACCCCAGCACAGGGTATAAACCCTCACTAACAGCGTCTGTAGTGTAATGGCTGGGGTCTTCATCTAGCATGTAAGACTGGAGTTTGATCCCCACCTTAAATGAAAATCCACATCTTTCTAGTGGGATGTTGTGTCCCTCTCATTTCGTTTGGTTCTTAATATTTTGTCCCTTGCAACACTGTATGGTCATTGACCATGCCTGTCAGGGCAAAGCTTAATTTACAGGGACCAATTCTAAACAAAAATACACAGATGTTCGTCCACACATGGAATCAAATTCAGGTCTTCCACAGGAAAGGTGAAGAGCATAATCATTACACCTCAGACGCCAGCCAGTGTGTCCCTCTCTGCACAGGTCGTCCTTGACAAGCAGGGTTAAAGTAGCCTGACTAAAATATTTTCCTATAATGTTACAAAAGACATAAAATTAATAACCAAACCAAACGCCTTCATTGATACTGTCTGGTAATTGAAGGATCTTATCAGAGCTAATTGATCAAACAAATGGAGTTTGTTGATATAACATGCTTCTAAAAAGGAATAGAGCTCACATCCTATAAATATATATGGCCTTAACCATTTTACCATAGGTGCCAGTGTCTTGAACCCATATAAAGGAATAGCTACATTTATACAATGAAACTACACACTCAAAAGTTTACAGCTTTCAAGTCTGTCACTTACATCTCCTTTCTTGTGGTATTCGGGATCTTTGTACAAATCTTTAGCGAGACCAAAATCACAGATCTTGACAACATTGTCCTCCGCCAACAGCACATTCCGGGCAGCCAGATCTCGATGGATGTACTGAAATGGTCATAATTATGTATTTACTAAAAAATGCATTAAAAAAATATCAATGATTGCTGCTGTGTGTGTTTGTATGTGTATTTTCACACATGCATGTTTGTGTGAGAATGAGAGGAGGAAAATGTGTATGTTCATGTGTGTGTGTTTGTGTGTGTGTGTTGTCTGTGTGTGTGTTGTCTGTGTGTGTGTGTGTGTGTGTGTGTGTACGTATGTGAAAAATGTGTGAGTATGCGCATGGTTAAAGGAGCGAGGTGTGTGTGGAAAAGAAACATTAGAGTACAAAGGCCTCACTAGGATTATTATGAGAATAGAAATATGATGGACCAAATGCTAATTATACTACATGAAATTTAGATCTTAACAATCAAATTAGTTCAATAATTGAACATTTTGAAGTAAGCGTATGATGTTATCAGAATCAATAGCTGAATTATGCCAACCTTCTTAGACGCCAGAAACTCCATGCCACGGGCCACTTGGAAAGCCCAACAGTACAAGTTCTTGGTAGTAAGATTGGGGCCCAGGACTTCAGCACTTCCCATAGGACCCCCTGCTTTGTTCACATAGTAGGGGCCCTTTTTGCTTGGGGACACCGGCTCCTTCTTCACATCAAGCATTGTATTCTCCAAGTCTTCCATGGTATCTTCAAAATGAGCTTTGTTCTTGATCAGGTAGGTCCTCAGGTTTCCAAAGTGGCAATACTCAACTATGACGTAGAGCTCTCCTGTGGAAGAATTTCAGTTATGTTGCCCGTCAGTTTAACTCAATGTTTCAATGTACATGTACATGTATTTAGGTCATGAATCAACTCTATTTTGGAAAAGATTTGAAATCTAAATTATTTTTAAAAGAAAGAAAAAAAGAAAGGATTTAAATGCACTCACATCCCTATTGGCTGCTTACTCACATACAAACACACGTGCATACAAAAGCATTTTTAACTGTTGATAAGCAAAGTGGTAATACTCAACTATGGCATAAGCTCTCCTAAATGGGATTTTACCTGTGCTCCATATTACTTTAAAGCTTATGGGTCATGAATCATTACTCTTTTAAATAGGAGTTATACAGACACTTGTATTCTTAACAGCATTTTCACTGGCAAACAAACACACACACACACACACATGGGCATAACTTACAGACTTATCTGACACTTATCTTCATACTGCCTGCTTTCATATTATACCTCAACAACTTTCTGCTACATTTCAACTGAATACACCAGACAAACAATAAATATACCCACCGAATCGGATGTCTTTGGTGACGGCCCCGAGTAAGTTGAGAATGTTGAGATGTTGTCCCACATGGATGAGGATCTTCAACTCTGAGAGCAGAGCCATCATCTGGTCCTTGTCCGTGCAGTCTGGGAATGATGGAAGGACAAATACATGACAAAAGATCAGAAAAAGAATTATTTTCAACAGCATTCTATTTTTAAATTACAGTCATCTGCGTCTGCACGAGCAGTGCTCAGGAGAGCTCGTAAGCATGCCCTTACATTAGCATAAACTTTGTCAATAATAATATTATCATAATTGAAATTGTATTTCTGCTAAAAATGGCATGTGTACAGGCAGACAATTTTATAAAAGCATGGGAGAAAAAAATTATTCTGCTAAATGAATTACATTAGGCCGGCAAGCAAAGCCCAAGGGTAATGGATATTTTTCAAGCACATGCACGTGTTTCTAGAAATCTTTTCCTCATCATTAGACTGACAAAACTTAAGTCTGTGAGAAATAAAAAAGATAATCCATAATAAACAATCGAGAAGATGATGATCCACTGGTTTGCTGCCATTAAGTGCAGCGGATTAAACTTGAATTAGATTTGAAATTCTAAAAACTTTATCTTGAATATGTGGTACCTTTTCCATCATCACAGCAAAATCAATGGGTTCAGACTCACAGCTTCACACTTTTCGAGGTCAACATAAATACTTCAAGGTGTGAAACAAGCATCTAAAATAGATTTAGACAATAAATCAAAACAGTTTTTTTTACCTTTCACCATTTTCACAGCAACGACAGTGACATCCTCCCCATCCTTGATGCCAATCGCTTCGGCTTTCATCACTCTGCCAAAGGCACCCTGACCCAGGATCATACCTGAAGGGAATCCAAGAAAAGTTTAGACAAGACTTCTTTCTGTTTAAAATACTGAATCCATTAGCTCTTAAGACAATATAATAATGCGTGCAAAAGCCTAACATTGTAATACATGTAGTTCAATCCCTTACTCAGTTTTTATGCTAGAAAAACACAGGGTTATTTTTATTGCAGTGCATTTAGGTGCAGATCTGCCCCAACCTGTCTGGGAAATTCTGCTGTTGTTACTATTTTTATCGAGTGTGGAGGCAGCTCTATTAGGGTGGAGAAGACAGATGTCACAGGAGCCAGCATAAATTACTCTACTATTATAAATTACAATCATCATTCCAGAACGTAAGAGACACATTGATTATCTTAGTCTCATGGTCGAAGTTAATAGACTCTACAGAGTATATTTATGGCCCAAGTTGAAAAACTGGGTAAATTGTGACTTCCAGTCCCCTTTCCCCCTACATCTCACAACTGAGTGATCAATAATGATTTTGACAGAACAAAAAAAAGTCACAAGATAAGCTTTTGGTTGCAAAATGTAGGAACACTGATATCATGAATTACTTTCTGAAAGTGAAGAGAGAGATATGTAGTAATGGTCTGTTCACCTAACATCAGTCTGCCTTGGAGCCCTGATATCATAAAAAACTCTCTGACAGTGGAGTTTAAGTCAGTTGGCTTGGAGGTTTTTATGGAGCACCAGTTTCTTTGGCTGTTTTAGCCTCTTGTTAATACTGTAGTAGTATTTTCCCTAGAGATTTATTCCATCTGTTTTGTTTGGTTTGGTTAAGCCTACCAGCTTAAGGTCATTTCAGAGATGGGCTACTTCGACCCTGCCTGTCAGAATCAACCGGTCTGTGCTCAGAATCAAACTGGGGTCTTCCACATGACAGGTGAAGAGCCTAACCATAACACCACAGTGCCGGTTATTCCATCTATGTTGTGAAGGTGTAGAGTAAGACAT
The DNA here is from genome assembly GCA_032273245.1 of Phyllaplysia taylori. Taxonomy (NCBI): domain Eukaryota; kingdom Metazoa; phylum Mollusca; class Gastropoda; order Aplysiida; family Aplysiidae; genus Phyllaplysia; species Phyllaplysia taylori. The sequence continues at coordinate 20,564 of JAUKPP010257956.1, forward strand.
GTAGTGGTCTATTCAGAGAGGTTAAAACAGCCAAGGATGCTGGCGCCTTTATAAATAACTAACTTTAAACTAGCTAACTAACTAGTGGTCTACTCACCTAATCTCAGTCTGTCTTTGGAGAACTCCCACTTGGGGTCATAGGGTAAGCAGCCAGTTTGTTCATCTATTGGCAGATCAGGGTTGTAGTCTCCTTCAGGCTGGATCAGAAGGTGCTCCAGCTCTTTGTGCTGTCAAGTTTTGTGGACAGGCATTTAAAAAAAGTCATAAAAGTCATCTTTATTTATCCCCGTGGGGAAATTCATTTTACAATGGTGTACAAATACATTCATTTTTCATACAAGCGATAATACATACATGTAATAACAAATATGGACATTGGTAACGTCATTCATGGGAAGGGGAGGGAGCCATGTTGGCCTAATACTTTTGTGCATGGGCATATGAGAGTAAAAATCTAAGATCGCTGGATTTTCTTAGATTCTAAAGTGTCGCCTGCTCTTGATTAAATATTTGCAGCATAAATGAGATTCATTATTCACAAATATTGCTACTATTCTTCATAAGAAACATATTATCAATAACAAATATCATGCATTTCATTGACATTTAGTTCAAGAGATGCAGGCCTTTTTAACACCTTCCAAAAGGCATTAATTTCTACGCGTATAATAATAAAAGCATTCTGTGTGTAAATCTAATTCTGTTTGATCCTCTACTTAAAAGTCTAATCTAAAACTTGCAAAAATTGTTTCTTAAACTGCTAAAACTGGATTGGATCATTGATGCTTTCGTAATGAAAAAAACCCCACTTGACTCAAATCTCAAATCAAATACACTGGACAAGATCAGAAGAAAATATTGTTGATAGCATGAATACTTACGAAGCCTGACTTGGATTTCCTTATCTTGATGATGACAATAATGAAAATGATGATTATTAGCAGCACGATGCCAACAATGATGCCAATGTAAGCAGGACGGAAGGTGGCCTCGGCATTTGAACCTGTTAAAAGGACACAAAGTATTATTACATCTGTACACTAGTCCAAAATAAGATGATAAGATGAGCCAAAAGAAGACATGATACAGTGCATAGGCTTACCATATTGATCTACAAGGCAAAATGGTATGGATATACCAGACAGTCAGCATGGAAGAGATTGTGCATAGATATGTAAATATAGGCTCACTTTCTCATGTAAAGCACATAATGTAATTATAAAACACTAACATTAGCAGTTCAGCAATTTCTGGTCTCAAAGAACATGGAAACCATTGATCCTCCTCCATACACATGCCTCACTCACTCAAGCATAAATAGTCGGTGGGCCTACATTTTTTTGCATAAACTCTCTCTCTCCCTCTCCTCCACTCTCTTCTCTATCTTGCTCAGGCATTTGAATTATCTAAAGCTTAAAAAAATACATCCTAACCCTCTCTACCAGAGGTGGATTTGAAGAGTAGGTCCCCATATCAAAGGTGGGGTTTCAAACTGCTCTTACATGATGAAATTTCTCACAAGGGCCTCAAGGTGCATATGATATCTAGGTCTGATATTCCTAGACTTAAGCTGTTAAACCAGTAGGTTTTGTGAGAGTATTTGGTTTGGTTTTTGTTTAACGCCCCATGCAACTCTGTAAGGTCATTTACGAGGCGGGACCTCCGAATTTTACGT
>JAUKPP010257957.1:0-12104 GCA_032273245.1 Phyllaplysia taylori
GTGCGTGGCGCCTACGTTATTTGCGCGTGGGGATGTTGTTTTTTGCAAGGGCTTGTTTGCTCAACATGAGTGAGTAATGGAGACTAAAAAGAGAGTGGGATCAAGTGAAGTGAGTGAGGTTGGTCGAGACGAGAGGGAGAGTATAAAGATAGAGAATAGAGGAAGGAGAAGAGCGAAGAGAGAGAGAGTGAAAGGAGACAGGGAGAGGAGGAGGAAGAGAGAGAGAAGCCAAAGAGAGAGAGAGAGAGAGAGAGAGAGAGAGAGAGAGAGAGAGAGAGAGAAGAGAGAGCTATGGCACCTCTGTTGTTGTCAATGTAACACGACTGATCTGATTTTGATTTTTGGTGGGGTTATTTTCTTTTGCTTCAAAGTAAGTATTTGCACATGTAACAAGTGTATTCAACTTTGTGGGCTTGTGTAAATTTGAGTATTTCGGTATCCTCGTGATTATTATTCCTACATAGTCAATATTTGCAGGCTTTGGCTCAGGGATTTATTACGATAGTTGCAGTAACAACATTTTAAATGTTTTAACCCTGTCGCATCAAACTTTAATGTATGTAAAGGCGGCTAAAACAGCTAAGAAGCTAGAGCTTCTATGAACAAGAAACTTCTGGTATATCTAAACCCAGAAATGCATTACGTTGTTACATTATTGAATTTGCAGTAGCAGTACATGTATTTTTCATACTTTAACCCTTTTGCCATGAGAGTTTTGTATTATATCAAGACGCTGAAATGTATCACAGTTTTGACAGTTAGAGTGACACATTTTCAACGCTTTGTTAACCCTTCCGTCAGAAGGTTTGGTACTGTATCACGCGCAATATTTTTATACTTTAACCCTTTCTCCTCCAGGTCTTGTGTATGATGAAGATGAACAGCGCTGTCTTCCCAGCGCGTTGGTGCCCCCACCTTGTGGTGAACTTGACCCCGCAGAGGTATGCTTGATGGTTTGGTTTTTTAGTTTTACGTCCCTTGCAACACCATAAAGTTGTTTAATCGACGGGATACTTCGACCATGCCTGTCAGGGCCAACCCAGGATGAGAGAGGCGGATCCCAGTGGAAAGACGCAAAAGCTCGTCCCCTCTAAGGCGCTAAAGTTGGTTTTTCTGCGCGTGAGTTGATGAGTTACACCACAGACGCCTGTCCGCAGACGTTGAAGGCAATGATAGCAATCTACTATTGGTAACGATACCAGTGTTAGTATAAACAGGGGAATGTTTATATGGCTTTTGTAATAAATCTCTATTAAATAAGATGTTAATTACCCCCCCTCCCAATACCCCATCCTTACACACACATGCACACACAAACACAACATACACAAACCAAATTAAGTTAAAACAAAACACAAGCACAACAACCCAAAACAAATAAAGTATAACAATAATCTAAAAACAACAAAACCAACAACGTAAACAACAACAAAAAAGAAAAACAACAAGCAAAAACATACCCCAACCAAATTAAATCGAAAAGTACCCCCTCCACCAACTCAATTCTGCAATAATGAAATTGCTGTTAATGCCATTTTTTTTTCTTTTTCTTTTTTTATTTTTTTTCTATTAAAAAAACACCCCTTTAAAACTGGGACAAATTGACATTTAGTTTATGGCTTCAAGCCTGAAACGATTTAAATCTCTTCATTTATTTGCCTTCGTAAGCGATATTCATTTATTTATGTGGCACGTACTTATTGTTTAATGAGTTGGTTTAGATTCAATGTGAGTTGTAAGGATGAGATTATTGTTATTTATCTCGAATATTGCACCGTATCGGATAATTTATTCTCTTTATGACTAACAATGGACTGCATTTCTATCGCACATAACCTGATGTTGGTGCTACGAGTCTTTGCTACCGCTAATTAGATAAGTAATATGTTGATAAAAAATGTAGATTTGAACAAAGTTTGGATGGTGGAGAAATTATTCAATTAATCGACGAATAGTTTGTAGAAAAGTGTATTTTCGTCGAGTGAATTTTAAGTTTAAACAATTATTTTATAGTTAAAGCATAGGGTGTAACCCAGGCTTATTTGCAGCCAAGTATGTTTACTATGCTTTTGTGCACAAACTGTTAGCAGTATGTAACGGTTCAGGGGCCGAAACAGAAAGAGTTAGTCTTTTTATGGTCTGTCTGTTCCTTTTCTTTTCCTTTTAGAAATTTACTGATGTCACGTTGAAATAATTTCATTCACATGTATACTAAAAAAAAAAAAAATTTTGACCTTTACATCTTTCCCTCCATTTTTTTCAGCGCTTTAACAGGCAACCATTTGGAGGAGGACTTTATTCTGCAGATGAGGTAAGACAACCCTTTTTCATCTCTCTTACTTTCTCTCCACTCTTTTCTCTCTCTTTTAGGCAGTTTGTCCCTCTATGGGTAGGCTACCGTTCACGTCCCTTGGAACACTATAAGGTCATTTAAGAGACGGGCTACGTCGACCCTGCCAGTCGGGGCCAACCCGGGCCGGGAGGGGAAAAATCCCAGCTAAAAAAAATCCCAGATCGTCCGCATGTGGGATAGAACTCGGGCCTTCCGCATGACAGGTGAAGAGCCAAACCACACCCACAACGCCGGTTGCCACTCTCACTATGTGTCTGAATCAACCGCTGCTTACGCCAAAACGTCCAAAGAAGCTGGTGCCTCTATAAATAAATAACTTCAAATTATCTTTTTCTGCAATATCTCCTGTCATTCTATCTAAATTCAAACCCATATGGATCAATCTAGCCTATCCGAACAAGAACGGGTTGGGGGTTGGCCGGTGCACTGATGGTCTGCTTCTTCTACTTCAATCTTTGTTCTACTGTCAACCGAATTGCTGTTGGCACTGATATGACCTTATAGTATTTATTGCGGCACGAAACCTCAAATGAAGGAACAAAACAAACAAGATTGATACAACAAGTGCCCAAATTACAAAAAAAATCCATGCAATTAACTGACACAGAATGTCCCTTGCAAATCAAATATTGATGATAATGTTCAATCTAACTAAAAAAAAGAACCCCATCAAATCTGAATAGATTGATCTAAATTTTCGATAATTTCAATCACAACCGAGCATTGTGCACTTCAATGAGATTGGCTATTAGTTCTATTGCCTCCATGTCCAATACACATTGTTTGGTTTGATTATCAGTTTTACGTCCCTCGTTACATGGTAAAGACATTTAAAAGACGGGCTACTTCGACTATGCCTGTCAGGGCGAGCCCAGACTGAGAGGAAACAAATCCAAGCAGAAAAAAACTGCAAATGATTGTGGGCTCGAACTCGGTTCTTTCTGTTGATTGGTGAAGACCCTAACTATTACATCACATACGAAAGTTGCAACGCATTAATAAAATTAATTGCATCAGTGTAAAACTAAAGCAGTTAGAACAAATCATTATGACAATGAAGGCTATCAATTTTCGAACCGCGTCAATTATGTTTAAAAAATAAATAAAAACCCAATCTTTTTCTACGTCATTTCTTAGGTTCTATGCATTTGCATTATGGGCCGATAGCCTACAAATACTAAATAAACATCATTTATGTATTTATTATCTGATGGAGGCAACGAGTGCATTGTTTCTCTTTCTCTATCTCTCCCTCTCTCTCCCTCTTTCTCTGTCTCTGTATACGCCCTCTTTTCCCATTACACACGCAAACAGAAACACACAAATACATACGCGCGCACGCGCTTGGATACATTTACGAGGGGCTATCAATAAATTATCTCCCTGCCCATATCCGGGTACAGATAAGAAAATGCAACTTTCCTAAGTATGCAGTCATGTGTGTACTTGATGTGTAAAGTCTAGGGAATTTCTTATGGGCAGTTTTAAGCAACATCGCATCAAAGTTCATAGGTTTTTCAGTCAGATGGGTGCCACATTTCCTAAGAGCACAAGTTAAATGACAGGGGAAGAAAAAATAGTGTTGTGAAATTCTGCTCGAGGCATTTGAACTGTGTGCTAATTTTTTTCGACCGCCTATTCAACGTTTTTTGGGGCAAGGATGTACCAGTATGATCCTAAAATGAAATACCAGTTTATGAAGAGGAAATCACCTTCAGAACCAAGTCCCCCAAAAATCAAAGAAGTGCCGTTTCACTGAAGGCCATGTTGATTGTGTTTTGGGATGCTGACGCGGCAATTCTCTGTAATGTCTTCCTTGAGTATAGAACAATGAATAGTGTGTACTATTCTGGACTTTTACTGTCACTGAAGAAAGAATTGGGAACAAAAAGACGGGCCAAACATAGAAAAAGCAACATCGTCCGCCGTAGGACACTTCGCCTTCCCATAAGGCCAATGTTTCTCAGACGGCTATTGACGAAAGCGACCTCGAACTTTTGCCGCATCCGGCATATTCGACTGATTTGCCCCGTTTGACTGTTTTTGTTCGCAGAGACGAAAGCGCAATTGAAAGGAAGGCGTTTGGCCATGGAAAAGAATTCTGCAGCATTGCAGAGTGTGTGATAAAGCAGCAACCACCCCACTTCTACTTTGAAGGACTCTTCAAGTGTCCAAGCCCGGTGGCAGTATATTACTTTGGATAGTGACGACTTAGAGAAATAAAAGTCTCTGAGCAAAAATTCAAGCTTCTACCTTAATTCTTTCATAGTCAGGGAGATAACTTGTTGATAGCCCTTCGTATATCTATATAATATACTCACGTGCACAATTAACTTGACACTTAGTTTTGAGGCCGTGTCTTTGTTTTCCTTAGGAGCTGCACTGCAAAGATTGTCTGTCTTAATATCTGTCAAGTTTTGTACCAATCCGATGACATTTGTGGAAGTTGCAAGAGTTTTACAAAAGCAAGTTCAAATTTTTGCGTTTGAAACATCGCAAAGAGCAAAAATTGCATTAGTTTTGTAACGAGTCTGTTCTCGAGGGCTGTAACCGCGCGCACTCGTCTTAACATTGACTTTTCTAGGGGATCATTGTCATCTGCATTTAGGTCACCACAGGCTGCTTGAATTTGCTCCTATGATCATCTTTATCTTTGTTTTAGTGCTATTGTTATCGAATTCTCCTCTTCATAAGATCACAGGCATGCCCACTGGGATTTAAGTAGCCCCTGGTCACCGACCGTGTTATAAGTTCCTTCAGAGGACACTTTCTTGAAACAAAAGCTCTCTTGAAAATCTTCTGGAAGTAGAGCTGACTGAAAAAAGATACAAAGGATCGGTTCAATGGCGAGAGACAATCTCGTTGTAATCAGCTGCTTTTGTTCTAAGTTGTGATCGCTTTCTTTGTATTTATTTCGCCTCCCGTCATTGATTAAGCTTCTTTATAATTGCATTGCGAGCCTGTCTGCTCACGCCGAATAGCAACCTATGAAACCTCATACCCAGTTCGGATATGTCCAAGATGCCTGGCTCCTTTCTTTAGGGCTCGCCTTTGAGTTTATCTTCACTGAACTATCATATACGACCGAACTTGTAATGAATCAAAACAACAGTTTGGCCCGCATCACATCAGAAGACTAGCATTTGGTAGATCAGTGTTTAATAAAAATCCACGATGGTAAATGAATGAAATAAATCGAGGATAAAAGACAACAAAACAGCCAATGTGAAGCTTAATAGTATGCAACCACACCAAATTGCCTCAGTTCCTCCAAGTCTTTACTCTTTCCAGTTTATGAGCACGTTTCTTTCGCTCCCTAACATTCAGAGTTCGTGCTGTAACCGAAAAACACCGAAAGATGCAGATCAGCTATGGGAGTGAATTTCCTGAAATGATCTAACATCAGCGGATCTTGATCCACTCAAAATTTCTTTGTGGAAATGAGGGTTGGCAATTATTGAGATCTTTGGTGGACACACCTATCACAAATAGATTAGTGCATTTGTTGCTCTTTGCCGTGTTTCCGAAGCAAACATTTCAAACTGTTTTTGTGAAAACTCTCGTAACCACAAATGTGAACAGATTGCAGTAAAAGTTAGCAAACATGTAGCCAAATGATTTTTTCTTATGATATACGTTTTGTTCTTTTGGTCTCACAAGAAGCAAAGATACGAGATTATAACTAAGTGTCAAGTTGCTTTTGCACATGGGTATAACAGGGTGTCTTTTTTGTATTTGATCGATTCTAAACTGGAATAACTTGAAAACTGTAAGAGATAAAAGTAAACGCATTGTTTGCACATCACTCACTTACCATACAAGTTTTGTCTAGAATACTTAATAAGATTATGTTGATAGAGAAGGCATTCCAAAATGGAGTTAATGGCGTCAAAACAGCGCACTGGTACACCAAAGAGAATAATTACTAGGAACAATCTAAGGCTATGGAAATATGGATAAAACTGTTTTTTTTCCAGAAGGAATAATGTCTAACAAGCTCTGGCTTCATGTCCCACGAAAAGCTGTGTTTTATTGACGCAAGTTGGGAAGCGTTGAATTGTTCTGAGGGTGTCAAATTAATTAAGTTGTCTCTTTACTTCCAATTGATCGGGCACAATGCATTTCACAAGTTCAGCCTTTTCTATTTTTGTTGTTACAGCAATTCACTTGATTTTTTATTTCTACCAAATTATGATGCCAAGTTTTGATTGAGTCTTGGATTGGGATTTTCTTGCTGTACTCCGTTGAAATTTTCTCAAAACAACAGGCACACGATCTGCTTTGTAAACACACAAGAAGCACTTGGTAAATGCACGATAAACGTAATTTCTGCAAACTTAAAGTCCAGGTCTATTCACACAAACTATCGCTTTCGTACTGTGTGTTGATAAAATCGGTTGATTTTGGTACCAGAGAAAACCTAATATACGAGTATTAATTGGCTGCAGACATAATGTTTGTATCTCTTACTGTCTTTAAATTGTTTTTACTTTAGAATCGATCATTAAAAAACAAAACCACCCTGTATAACACACGCATACATTAGCCAACACTTGCTCTCTGTCTTCTCTGTCCCAATTGAGAGAAACCGTGTGTTAGAATGAAGCAACCGATACACACATGCAGATGCACACACGCGTACACACACACACACACATATACACACACACACACATAGGCACACACACCTACACAAAGTCACACACACACACACACACACACACACACACATAGGCACACACACCTACACAAAGTCACACACACACACACACACACACATAGGCACACACACCTACACAAAGTCACACACACATACACACACACACACACACACACACGCACGCACGTACACACTGACCAAGGCCGGTTTTTACTTACGTCACCAATTAAGTGTATTGTTCTAGTTTTCCCCTGGTAGTCTAAACTGATAGTTTTCATGCGGTTTTACCGATTCTCTCTTTTCGCAAAATTACGTTCCTTCTTGTTTTAAGTTTGGTTTGGCTTTTGTTAGTTAGCTTGTTTATAGAGGCAACATCTTCTTTGTATGTCGTAGCTTCTTGTTTTATTTGATTCTTATTTTCTTTTCCCTTGAAGATTATTTCATCTGTGTTTTAGTTTGGTTGTTACACTCCTTGTAACACTGTTAGGTCAATTTATAGGCTAGCTACTTTACTCGTTCCTGGTAGGCCGACGCAGGTTGGAGGGACAGAACTCTCAAAAACAAACATGGAGATGTTCGTCCAACATCCGTCCAACCACCACCCTCTGCGTTGTAGGGAAGGAGCCTGATCGTTACACAATAAACGCTGGTATTTCCTCTGAGACCTCTCGGGCTGCAATGGTTTGGTTACCAGTTTTCTTTCCCTTACAGCACTTTAAGATTATTTAAGAAACGGGCTACCTTGACCTTCCCTGTCAAGGCCAACCCTGGCTGTGAGCAACCTATCCCAACAAAAAAACGGAAGTGTTTGTCCGTACGTGGGATCGAACTCGGGTCATCCGCATGATAGGCGAAGAGCCTAATAATTAAACCAGAGACGCCGGGATGGGGTTGATGGCCGACGATTGATTGTATTACATGACCATATTGGAAACTACCTGGCTCGTTGGTTACTTCACTCGTTACCTACAGGGTGAGTAAAAAAAAAAAAAGATTCCTCGGTTTTCACCATATTTTACTCAATTGTCATAGACTTTCCACGAAACTTCTCATATGGTAAGTATGTCCAGGCGGAAAAAGTCTCTAAAAATTTTAAAGAGTTTGATGACCTGGTTCAAATAATATGCGAAATTTTAATAGGCACCCTATTTGCTGAAAATGCGCGATTTTCCAGAATGTACAATAAATTGGTAATCACTGCGCGCGTCTTTAGACGGTAAAGTTAATTTCAAGTTGGTTATGCCGACGAAAAAACATACTAGTTCTTAGTATACTAAGCTTCTGTATCTCTTGACATCAAAATATGAACAAGACTATGATTTCCTGCATTTTGTGAGTTTTTTTTAAGTGTGTTTTGTCTTATGGCCTGGGATAATAATGACTAAGCAAATGCCGCTGAATTCCCATGGAATAAAAACTCCAAATGAAACAGTAACAAATTTAATAAAAAGTATAAAATCTGGTAAAAGTAGTTGTGACAGGTCTATTTCAGGTGTCAGTTGATAAATCAACCAGCAATGGCTGCATAAAATCGCTAATCTCCAAACTTGTTCATCGAAGAATGTTCCTCAGACGACAACATGATGTCGACTGATTCCGACAAACGACCCATTGAAGACGATCCCAAGATAGTTTCCTTCGGGTGTTTCGGCAATGTCTTATGAACCCTGTATTGACCATATCCTTTTCACCAAATTTGGATTTCTCGAAGATTTATTCTTAAAACAGCATTAACAAAGGCATGAGGTCTCATTGATTCAACCCTGGGTCCATTCCAGGTTGATAGAGCTTTAAAATCAGACCCAAACAAACTAAAGCTTCTGTGACATCTATCTCTACCAACAAGTCCCATTGATTCAACCCTAGGTCCATTCTAGGTTGATAGAGCTTTAAAATCAGACCCAAACAAACTGAACTAAGCTTCTGTAATATTTATCTCTACCTACAAGTCCCATTGGTCCAACCCTAAGTCCAATCCAGGTTGATAGAGCTGCAAAATAAACACATTAAGCTGCTGCAATACATAATGTATCTATCTCTACCTCCAGGTCCCCTTGGTCCAACCCCAGGTGGACAGCCACGGCAACCCAGACCGCAGCCGCTGGCCCTATACCATCAACAACCGTCGCAGTGGTGGCGGCGCCCCTGCTCCAGGCAACAGGTTCCGGAACCGCGTTACCGGCATCCCGGTCACCAACTTCAATCCTAACGACTTCAGCAACAGCGATGTCCTCCAAAAGAAGTAAAGAGGGGGAAGTTCATTTTGCTTCCAAAAGTTCTCCCATGATATTGTGAACTCCTTGTTGTCTTGTCCACACTCTGATTTATGGTTACCCAAGTGCTTGTCTTGCAATATCTCCAGATTTTTTGCGTATTTCGCTATGCCAAACAATGATTGTAATTTACTTACTGAACACTGAAATGTCCACCAACGTTCTGCTCACAAAAATGTGAAGATATTGCAAGTTCGGGCTGTACTTCGACACGCAAGACAATATCATACCACTTCTATTAACATCTACATCAGCCTTTTTTTTGGGGTGTGCTCTCTACTAATTTTTGCAATGTAAGAATTTGACTTCAGCTCGTTGGGGTCCACATTCTCAGCGATCAAATTTGGGGACAGTACAAAACGCAATCTGTGGATCGGCTAATACAGCCAAAGAAGCTGGTGCCTCTATAAATAAATTCCTTCTAACTAACAAACCAAGGTGAGGTGTAAGAGATATAAATGTCTTACAGTTGTCTAAAAAATGATTGGAGGGGGAACAAGACTGCATTGAGCTCACAGTGTCTCGACTTGCTGGAGGAAAGACTCTGACCGGTACTCGATAATGCTCATGAGATTTATAAGTCCAAAGCTGTTCACAGAGAAGTCATTTATTCTATTCTGTGTCCACAACGAGGACACAAATAGGTGGCCTCGAAAGAACATTTTAGTATTATCATTTCATTTCATGTTGAGCCGCAATAATGAAGATAAAACTTGTTTTGAAAAAAAATACATAAAATAAAAAAAATTACGCTTTCTCAACGAGTTTTGATTTGATTTCTTGAAAATTATTGTTCTGTACAGGTGTCTGTGGTTGTAATAGTTTGGCTCTTCAACAGGCTAAAACAGTCAAAGAAACTGGCGCCTCTATAAATAAATAACATCTCGCTTGGCTATTCGGCTATCATACATAGGACAGGAGCTCGATCCCTCTGTTTTGGGATATTGTGACTATCTCAGCTGGGGTTTGCCTTGACACGCAGGGTCGAAGTAACCCGCTTCAGAAAAACCCGAATAGTATTACAAAGGGTGTAAAACCAAAACTAAACCATCGATAAAAGTTTTGAATTTGAAGGTCTCTATTGAAATAAATTATCTGCATCTTAATATTCTTATTACTACTTAATGCTCAACTTTCATCTTTAATTTCAAATATTTAAACTCTTAGAAAATGGTTTCGTGGTTTAGAGGCATTGGTGTTGGCCTCTCATTCCAATGATCCCATCTTGGAACCTGGGGCAGTGCAGGTAATTTTCTTCCTTGTTTTATTTACTCGCTTTCTCTGCCTTGTCTACTCTTTCAACTTTACACTCCTGCCTCTTAAATTTTGACCTTAAGTGATACAGGGATGTTAAGACAAACCCAAACTCAATTCCCTATCATGTAGCCTAATCTAGCCATGCAAGGGCCATTCTCGATGAGAGGTGTACGATCTTATTATGTTGGATTAAGCTATGGATTAAGCATTGTAAAGACAAAAAATAGATCTTAGAGATTTTATAACATGGCTGTACTCACAAGAGTATTACAAAACTATGTTTATAAATGAAGCTACTCCCATGTACAATGAATCACTGGATTTGAAATGCATCAAAGCCAGACTCAGTATTGTCACAATCTTGTTTGCCAAGAAAGGTATGATCGATACGATCCCAAACCCCTCTACTCAGCGTCAGGGGTGCAATGTTTAGGCTCTTTGCGAGAAGTCTGGAGTTCGATTCCCATGTGAATGTCTCTCTGCTCGGATCCATCCCGCTCAGGCATGCTTGGCCCTGACAGAGAGGACCTTAAAATGACTTTACAGTGCTACCAGAGACGTAAAACAAAAATGATACCCTAAACAAACACCATACTAAGAGCTTCGGAGCAATGGTGGTATGTGCATAAAAACGAAAAAAATTAGTCACGCCACTTTTGATAGGCTACATATTGCCCGTGGTGGCAAAATTTGTGAAGTAATTCCCTTAAGTTACCATATTGCACCAGAGCAACATGAAAAAGCTGTGACATACACACATGGTTCTGTCTCCAGGGCAGTGGCTGCAACCGTAATGTCCGAGTGTTGTATCGATAGTGGCAGTTCATTCTCAATGACTGTATTGCACTAAGGAGCCATAATATTCTGGTCTGCAGATATCTTGAGACTGCTTGCCAGATATAATATTTAGGGGCCAGTTATAAGGCTCCCCTTTTCCCGGGGTGCAGAGCTAGGCTGCTGTGGCTCTGTATAGCATGAAGCTGCATAGAGGGTGAATAGAAAACCTAATTGTATCTATTCGACATAAACAAAAACAAAAGCAATAGCTAAATACAACAAAAGTCATAATTCCGGCGGAATAAAGGAATCTCCAACCTTTTTATTTGCTCTTAAAATCATGGCACTGTGTAGCATCACAGGTTTTTTCCTATAAAAACATGTTCAATGAAAACAGTAAATTTTAGCGTTCTAGTTCATGCCTGGGGTGTATAAAGCGTATGAATATAATGATTGCATTTATATAGACGCATATTCTTATCTTGAAAAGAAGGCTCTTTGGACTTTACTATCAGTTATTACCTATGAAAACGAAAGTCATTCAGAAACCTTTTAACTTCCTGGGAAGCATACAGTGCAAGCTGCTATTTTACAACAATTTTCACTTGCTAAATGTCGGGGGTTTTGATGCTGTTTCCGAGGAAATTATATTTTGACATGTGAAAACAAATAAATAAGCAAATGCTCAGACAAAACCCACATTTTCGTAAATAGCACACGTAAATAAAAAGCTGAGGCTTCCATGTTGTGTATTGTGGCTCGGGGGGGGGGGGGGGGGGGGGGG
>JAUKPP010257990.1:0-12102 GCA_032273245.1 Phyllaplysia taylori
TTTTGTTGTGTGTCTTTTTTACTACAGTATTCTAAAGCATAAAGAACAGGCAAGTAAATTCACAAAATCTGGAAAAGCCAGGTTGGGTAACACAAGTGACTGAAGATGTCTGTGTTTTACAGGCTGCTGTAGCCTCAAAACGATGGAATCCGAAACCTTGATATCCTCATTGCGTTTTAGCTTATTCGTTCGGAATTTTAATTGCCTCCTTTTGATAAATAAAATCGTTAGACACTGTTGTTGCAGATAGCTTTCCGCGTATAACGCAAGATTTAAAAGATTCAGTTTTCATCAGATTTTAACTTCATAATATATCTATCTATGATTCATTATAATAATTCTGAACACTTAACCAACGGCAAGTACAATTTTCCTTCATATCTATGGATGCAACGTTTTCATGCTGACTTGTCACCTCTATTATTTTTAGCGTATAACTCGAATATAATGATGTGGACAACCAACGCTGTAGTGTAATGGTTATAGTCTTCGCCTGTAATGCGAAAGACCCGAGTTTGATACCGATGATTTGGCTTTTTTTCTGCTGGGACTTTTTCCCTCTCAGCCCGGGCTGTCCTGAAAGGCATGGTCGAAGTAGTCCGTCTCTTAAATGTCATTACAGTGTTGAAGGGGACGTAAATTTGGTAACCAAACCAAACAAAATCCAATACGTGGACATGACGTGCGGGTTTCAGGATATCGTTATCAAGATGTGGTCTATAGATAACCTTCTCTTTAATCTGGGTATGTCTACCTCGCGATTCCACTCTTCCTTTCTGAAAATGTTCACATTTCTCGTAGCCCCGAGGTGTACGCCTGTCACGCGGAAGATCCTAGTTCGATCCCTCGCACGGAAGATCGGGGGAGGGGGGGGGGGGGAGGTTCTGCTGGGATTTTTCCCCTCTCAGCCTGAGTTGACAGGCTTGCTCGAAAAAAACTCGTCTCGTAAAATTACCTTACCGTTTTGCAGGGGACGTAAAACTGGTAACCAAACCAAAAATCAACTACTGTAGTGAAGTGGAATATACGTATACGTGGACATGATGTTCGGGTTTCAGGATATCGTTATCAAGATTTGGCCTACACCAAACCTCCTCTTTCATGTCTAGCATTTCTGCCTAGCGATTCCACACTTCCTTTCTGAAAATATCCACATTTCTGGTGGCCTCCAAGTCGTTGGACGCGCTGTATTTGGCCAGACGAGTCGCACTTTTTTGTCCTTCTGCCATGCGGTTAACAGCAAATATTTGCAGACCAGGTCAAAGGGTCCCATTGATGGTTAGATTGGTGGAGAGTCAGTGTTAGAAATATCCGAATGTATAACTCGTTTAATCGATTCATTATAATCGAACCATTTTAAAGGAACCACGGAGAGAGAAGACACTCAAAACAACAGGCAGAAAAATATAATGATATAGTCTTTAAGTTGCCAGAGACCAGTTCATTGAATCAAGACTTTTAACTCCCTTTCTTGCCTTCGTTTGAAGTTAGCAGCAATTTATTTATAGTACTGCTTGATCAATAGCCCCTTCAATTCACCCCGAAGTGAGAAGTAAAAGAAGCTTCTTTTGTTGTTTTAGTTTTTACTTTATCTAGACAGACATTTTTCTCAATTTTTCTTGTGCGCTAAGCTATTGCTTATGCAGAATCTCTGATATTTGGAGTTAAAGTTGTGGTTCTATATCTGCATGAAGCGAGTAAAGAAATGTTTTAAGTCTCAGGTTATTTGGCTCTTGAAGAGCAAAGGGTCTTTAGAATAATAAATAGGAAAGGAGAAAGCAATAGCCAAACAGCATCCTAACGCTTAAATTGAATGTTTAGATGTTCACACATTTAAAGACTTATTATCCGGATCTTTATACGACACCACGCCCAGTCCCGTGAAAGGACTGAAGAAGCCGCGAGCGACCTCGAACAAATTCCTTGTCGCCAGAGAGAGGATAGAGAACCTGGGCTCGCTCCCGCCAAACTGATCTGGTAATCTGGCGCAAACAGAAGAACCCTTTGTTTACTGTGATGGTTGGACGTGTGGAAAAGTCTCCACTAACACCCAGGACATGCCAGGATGCATCATCCAAGTGTAGACCTAAGTTTGACTTCATGAGCGTCGTTGGCCGAGCGGTAGTGCGCCCGCCTACAGAGGAGGCCCCAGGTTCGAACCCGGGGAGGTTCACAGTTTTTTTTTCGGAGTTTTCATGGCTCCTATACCCGTCCTATCGAAAATGGACGTAAAATTCGGAGGTCCCGCCTCGTAAATGACCTTACGGTGTTGCATGGGGTGTTAAACCAAAAACCAAAATCAAAGACATTCTGCACTCCACCGCTGGCCATAGAGAGCGTTACAGAAAATCATTGTTACTCTCTGCCATCGGGGTCTTAACTGAGTCCTTATCACATTCATGCATGTACATGTCTACTGTACCATAATATGACACGACTGTGATTGCGCTGTTCTGATCAATGCACTCTGTATTGATGTTGCCATTGTACCCATTTCATTGTCTGATTTAAGCACGTGACAGAAAATTTCCATCTGGGACAATAAAGGGAATCTTATCTTATCTTATCTTATCTTATCTTATCTTATCTTATCTTATCTTATCTTATCTTATCTTATCTTACACTGGATCACAAAAGTCGTGTGCGGGGAGAATTGCTAACAGGAAAAGACAAACATTATGTGTACGCTGCAGTGGACTGAAGCATTAATTTAGCCGAGTGTAAGACTATACTTGGATCGTGCATCCAAACACAGGTCAGACGATGTTACATTCCCGTGAGTGTTGTCCTGGGTCTGTCCAAACCATCTAGACAGGGGTGTTTTTGAGGGAATTTTTATTTTTTTTATTTTTTTATTTTTTTATTTATTTATTTTTTTTTTGGGAGGGTTGAGGGGCGGTTTGTTATGTGGGCTTTTTTTCGTTCTATATTGCGTGCCATGGCTTACTAATCGGTGAAGAGGCAGATTCCTGCGTCGTGAAACAAGTCTCTTATCATGAGAAAAATGGGTGGTCAGACCACAGAATCGCGAGTTTTGGATAGTGCAGAAATCCATGTCCGGTTCCTTCCATGACATAACTGTTTTGACAAATGGGTCATTCTATGAAGATTTCAACCAAACCACGGCAATATAAGTTACGACCGGCGTCTGTGGTTAAGCCCTTCGCCTATCACGAGGAAGACTCGAGTTCGAAATCATGTGTGGACGATCCGCGTTGTCGTTGTCGGGGATTCATCCGTCTCAGTCCGGGTTGGCCCTGACAGGCAGGGTCGAAGTAGCCTGTCTTTTAAATTACCTTACGGTGTTGCAAGGGACGTAAAATTGTCGGCCAACCAAACCACACAGACCGGCGTCTGTGTTATAAGGGTTAGGCTACTCGCCTATCACTCAGAGGCTCGAAGTTCGATACCCATGTTGGACAAACATCCCCGTCTCCCTGCTGGAACGGCGTGCCCATCTCAGCCCAGGTTTGCTCAGACAGGCAGGGTCGAAGTAGCCAACATCTATAACGGGCTACCGGGGCTGTGGTGTAATGGTTAGGCTCTTCGCCTTGCATGCGGGGAGACCCTTGATCGATCCCCGATCACGGACGATCTGGATTTTTTTTCTGCTGGGATTTTTCCCTCTCAGTCCGGGTAGCCCTGGCAGGCAGGGTCGAAGTAGCCCGTCTCTTAAATGACCTTACAGCGTTGCAGAAGACGTAAAACTGGTAACCAAACCAAACCTATAATGTCCTTACAGTGCTACAAGAGGAGTAAAGCCAAGAACCAAACAACCGGCCCCAATAGTAATATCTATTAAATATTTGACAACTTGGAAACACAAGTGTCACTTTTCCCACAAAACTACGAAAGCTACAGAGCTGAAACTTGGCAGCTGGTTGCAAAAAGATAGATAGGTCCTCATGACGGCTTTCGATATTTTTATTTATATATTACCCTGGCGACGCCGGGGACCCAGTTAGTTAATAATAATAGATTGCATTTATATAGCACATTTCCCTGCTTGAAAGCAGGCTCTCTGCGCTTTACAATCATTATTACCCCAGCAGAGCAAATCATTCAGAAACTTTGTCAACTTCCTGGGAAGCATACAGTGCAAGCTGCCATTTTACAGGCGCTAAAGCACTATCATGCGGACAAGATCGTTCGCTGTCGATAGCCGGGTAGCCATTCACACCTGGGTAAAGTGAGGAAACTTTGAGTAAAGTGTCTTTCCCAAGGACACAACGTCAGGCCCGAGCTGGGATTCGAATACGCAACCTTCCGATTACGAGTCCGGCAGCCTAATCACGAAACTACCGACAACAAAAGAACTTATATGATACATAAAGAAGGTTAACTTAGGTCTGGATTAGTAAGCGGAAAGAGAAAGAAAAATGTAAACGCAAAGGAGTTCAATCATTCCCGAATAGGCGCGGGATCATGTGATAAGCTCATGTGATGCCAAGAGCCGGAAGAGTAAAAATTTAGAATCATGACCTGGTTGATATGAATCAATATTTATCCCTAATTTATAGCCTAGGTTTTAGGTTAATAATAATTTTGATGAGATTTTCTGTTTGCTTGTGCACTGTAAAATAAGCGTGTGTCTTTTTCTTTTCACCTGTAGTTATTTAGAACGTATTTATTTATAGAGAAGTCCGCTTTTTGCCGTTTTAGCTTGGACCATAGCAGGGGGGAGCCGAACACCACGGGACCTTGTCGGATAGGCGCCATGTTTATTGTCAAAGGAAGTAGGAAGTGATCACGTGATCATATGACTTTGAAGATAGGCGCAGGATCACATAACTTCACTTTGTATTAAATTCACGACATAAAGGGAGGTAAGTTTCGGCTCTCGGTACTCTTTCTCTCCGCGACAACGATATTAACGATATTGCTCTCGCGTACTTTGGGCTCAATGCCTCCCAAGGACACAGCGTAAGGCCCAAGCTGGGATTCGAACCCGCAACCTTCCGATTTCGAGTCCGGCAGCCTAATCACTAGACTACTGACGCCACTAAGAATAAGTAACTTCCAACTTCTGTGTGCAAGGTGTGGAAACACAATTTCTTGGTTGTTTTGTATAAGGATGAATAGTACAAGTACTGTAGTTGGTTATTCGCCTCTTTGCTAAACAAAATTAGTGATTTATTGCACCACACACAATGTTTTTAGGCCTCTAATACAGGCACTGTGGTGTAATGGTTCGGCTCTTCGCCTGTCATGAGGAAGACCCGAGTTCGACCCCGGTAGCGGACGATATGAGTTTTTTTCCTGCTGGAATTTTATCCCTCTTCGTCCAGGTTGGCCCGAACAGACAGGGTCGAAGTGGCCCGTCTCTTAAATAACCTTATAGTGTTGCAGGGGGACGTAAAACTGGTAGCCCAACCAATGTGATAGATAGATAGATGACGTTTATTCAGAATGAAGGCCTTTGGCCCATATTTCAAACCAATGTGATCTTGCCTAAAATGACAAGCTTGGGTCGAGAGGAACTCTGCACGCCAAATAGAAAAAAAGGAATTACATAATAAGTAGGCTATGTTATACTGTCCTAACAAAATTATTTCAGTAAATACCCACAAAGGTGAAGAAAGAGTTCCATATGTACCCTTTCAACTTATGATATCCAGCTTTAAATTTTGTTTTGGTTTGGTTACCAGTTTTACGTTCCTTACACTACTGTCAGGTCATTAAAGAGACCGACTACTGCGACCCTGCCTGTCAGGGCCAAACCGGGCCGAGAGGGAACATTTTCCAGCAGAAAAAAAACGCAGAAGATCCGTGATTGGGATCGAACTCGGATCATCCGCACGATAGGCGAAGAACCTAACCATTACACCACAGCGCCTGTTGGGTCGATTGTGTGTTTGCTTGTTTGTTTGAGATTTTACGGCTCCATTGACACTATGAGGTCATTTCGGCGCCGAGGTTGGGTCGAGAGGAATTCTGCACTACAAATAGAAAAAGACGGAATTACGTATGCTATGCTTGCCTAAAAAATTATTCAGTTAAATACCCACAAAGGTGAAGAAATAGCTGCACACGTACCGCCTTGAGCTCATGATATCAAATTTTAATTTTTTTTTTCATTTCTTTAATAACTGGACTTAACGGAAACGTAGGAAGGACATGGTAACCTGCGGTCGACGGACGAATGCACGGAGAACGAAAAGTAAACTGAAATTTTGAAATACAGTTGAACCTGCTTAGCGACCACCTGTTCAAGACGACCGCAGCACAAACGGCCCCTTTCCATCGACTCTCAAATAATATTTCTTCTATAGGCCTATCATCCCTCTCCAAGACGACCACCAGCCTGTCCAAAACGACCAGTTTTTCTCGACATTGGGTGGTCGTTTTAGACAGGTTTGACTGTATGCCGAAAACGAACGGCCTTTCCTTACCTTGAAGAGAACTTCTTCAGGCGTTGGGGTTGTTCGGGGGGGGGGGGGGAGTGAAAGGGGCAGCAGGAAAGGGCAGGAAGGGGGACATTTAGACAGTAGTAGACCAAAGTCTAGTTGCATTTGTTGAGTGGCGAGAAAAAGGGGTTTAGTTGAAAGAAATTTTTAAAAAGAAAGAAAAGATAAAAACATAATAATATTCTCTCCTATTCCTTTACCTAGGTATTCGTCGGTTTGGCTTGATTACCAGTTTTACGTCCCCTGCAACACTGTAAGGTCATTTAAGAGACGGGCTACTTCGACCCTGCCTGTCAGGGCCAATTCGAGCTGAGAGGGAAAAAATCCCAGCAGAATTGATAAACCAAGATCGTCCGCGAACGGGGATCGATTTTGGGTCTTCCCGCATGATAGGCGAAGAGCCTAACCAGTACACCACAGCGCCGGTGTGTCCGTCGTCATCCCAGTACAAGGTGCACAGTGTCCCGCTTGCAAGTAACGGAAAAGTGAGAGGGAGATAGAGAGAAGGATAGAGAGAGATAGAGAGGGAAAGAGAGACAGAATGAAAGAGATAGAGTGAGATAGAGAGAGAGAGATAATTACACAAGGTGTTTTCCATATTCATTTAAACTAAGCTAACTCTACAGCACCGGCGATGTGGTGTAATGGTTAGGCTCTTCACTTGTCATGCGGAAGACCCCGGTTCGATCCCCAGCGCGGACGATCTGGGTATTTTTTCTGCTGGGATTTTTCCCTCTCAGCCCAGGTTGGCCCTGACAGGCAGGGTAGATAAAGCCCGTCTCTTAAATGACCTTACAGTGTTGTATGGGGACGTAAAACTGGTAACAAAATCAAACGCTACAACCGTAAGAGATAAAAGTAAACGAGTTTTTTTTTCAGATCATTCATTGACCATTTATGTTTTGTCTGGGCTACTTAATATGATTATGGTGGTAGAGAGGGTGTTTCTAAAAGAACTTAGTAGAACAAGGCCCTTTAGTTTATGGCGTCAAAACAGCGCACTGGTATACCATGGAGAATGGCTGCGATCCGATGAACCAATGTGAGGCAATGAAAAGTTGACCAAATCTCCAATTGCACATCTGGTTGAACTTTTGCTACTTTATTTCTGTAGATAAATTGTTTTGCCACTATCAAGATGAAATTTTAACCATTGTCTTGGCGCTCAAAGTCTTCAAATAGAACAAGTCGTCATGGCGACAAAAATAAATACAGAAATAAATAAATTAAATGATCTTTTTTAAAAATGCCTCCAAAATGGTCTCAGTACGACGTAGGCCACTATAGAATAAGCCCATTGCGTAATTCCCGTCATCATAGTGCATCATTTGGTATTAAATTTGTTCAAAGCTTCAGCTCTCTTTTGCTGAAATTGGGTATTTCCATAACGTTTTTTCTTGTAACATAGAGCCGGACCAAATCAATTTTCCCCAATTATCCCAGAAGTGCAAAAAATGAGTTAGGCCATATTGGAAGCACCATGACAAAGTTCTTTTTCTAAAATTATTTCGCTGATTTGCATGAGTTCGTCATTCGGAAGATGGGATAGATCAGGCCAAAATTTTGTAGTGATACTACGCTTCCAAAATACATCTCGTCCTGTCGGAGATAACGAAAAATTCGAAGGCCCCACCTAGTAAATGGGGCGTTAAACAAAACCCAAACTAAAATAGACACTTTGTTGGCGCAGGCAAAAAAAAAAAAAAAAAAGTGGCGTCGGTGGCCTAGTGGTTGGGCTGCAGGACTCGTAATCGTGAGGTTGCGGGTTCGAATCCCAGCTGGGGTCCGACGTTGTGTCCTTGGGAAAGGGATTTGCACGAATTTTCCTCACCAGGTGTCGATGGGTACGGTACCCGGCTCTGGATGGCGAAATAATCTTGTCAGTATGTTTGATTTGAGAGGATGTAAAAAAAAAAATCCCTATTATAAATAAGCATATTTTCTCAATGTTATTGAGTCTGCCGGTGGTAGTAATACACGTATCTATTTATATCGTTGTAAATTGTATCCCAATATTTCTGCTATGAGTATAGTTTACTATGATTGTAATATTGTATTACTATTATTCTGTTCTTGGGCGCTGCACTGTGGCGACCGGCAATGGTGTGTATATGCATAATTTGAATGAATGGTGTTATCTATGTCCATATTTGTGATAACATATATTATGTAATCAATTATCGCTTGCATGAATATGAATGTGTTTGTACACCATTGCAAAAAGAATTTCCACACGGGGATAAATAAAGATGACTTTGCTTTCTTTTTTTTTTATTCACTGTGGACATTGGTTCCGAACCTAAACCTTCAGTATTTCAAATGTCCTCGTCACAATGTTGCAATTTGAAAGACGTGAAAACAAAAACAAAAATTAAAGCAAACCAACAAGAACAGGTTTAAAGGGAAATAACTCTAACCTAACTCTTCGCAGAAAACATTTTTAGCGGCACTGACGGCAATGGGGATTTTTGTTTGTTTGTTTGCTTGTTGAGGGTTTCACGGCTCCATCGATACTATAAAGTCATTTCAGCGGCAATGGTATGTGAAGAGGACAAGTTTCTGCACACAAAGGCGTCAGGTTTACGGTAAATTCAGTCTTGAATGTGATGCTCACAGTCAGTTTCCGCAATCTGAGTTTCGAGATTCCCTCTTATAAGAATCCATTGCCCCTATTGAATGTAAATAGTAACCAAAATATGTTATAGTAGTAGTGACTTTTATAAGAACATAATATAAAGCATGTAGCATTCATAATAATGGCAATAATAATAATGTAAATCATTATTATTATCATAATTACAATAATAATAATAATAATAATAATGACAATAATATTGTAATAATGATAACAATAACGCTAGTAATAAAGATTATTTGGTTTGTTTTTAGTTTTAGGTCCCTGATAATCATAAATAGGCTATAATAATGGTGACGATGATGATAATGACAATGATCAAGAAAACACTGACAATGGCGATGACGATAGCAATGATAACTCGAGAAATAAGAATAATTACAACACATAACACCAACAATAAGTATAGTAATAATAATAATAATAAAAATGATAGTAATAATAATAATGATAATAATGATAATAAAAGTACTACTGCTATTATTACTACTACTACTACTAATATTAATAATAATAATCTTAATTGTACAACAAGAACTACAATAATAATAATACAATAACGATAAAAATAATAATAATAATAATAATAATAATAATAATAATAATAATAATATTAGTAATAATAATATAATGATAATAAAGAAAATGCCCCGATGTAGTAGTAATTTCAATAAGGATGATAAAATGTTTAATCATAAGAATTATTATAATAATGTAATAGCAACTACAACATAAACTACAATAATATACAGGGTGGGTTTTTTTTATTTGATTGATTCTAAGTCAAAATAACTCAAAGAAGCTAAGAGGTAGGAACATTCTGTTTTCTACCGATGAATCCTCATCAATTTAAGTTTTTTTTTCTGGTACCAAAATGAACCGAATCCAAGAACCCACTGCGCAGAAATTACGCTAATCTTGCATTTACAAGTGCATTTTGTGCGTTTACAAAGCAGGTTACGCGCCTGTAGCCCGGAGAAAAGTCCAACCCTCCACAGCGAGAAAAGCATCATCCAAAACTCAGTCAGAAATTGGTATCAAAATTTGGTAGAAACTGGTATCGGATTTGTATAGTGCCAGATCAATAAAAAAGACGACATCCATCGCTTTCTAACCTCGAACGAAAAAACACAAAATTCTTTTACGTGAAATATGAAGTCAGAACTGGATGGACATTATTCCTTCTTGAAAAACAGTTTTCACAATCTTTTTATTGCCTTACGATGTTTTCTAGCAGTCCTTCTCTTTGGTGTACCAGTGCACTCTCTTGACGACATGATCTAAAAATGGCCTTGTTCGGTTAACTCCTTCTTAAAATGCCATCTCTATCAACATAATCGTATCAAGTATCTAAGACAAAACTGAAATAGCCAGAAAATGGTGTGCAGAAAACTGTTTAATTTTATCTCCTACCGTTTTAGAGTTATTTCAGTTTAGAATTGATCAATAAAAAAAAAACTACCTGTATGTAACGATAGAGTAGTAGGCCTATTTGAAAAACTCGATAGTAGTAACTTAATTCCTACAGCAAATAAGCCTTTGTCCTCACAGCTATCATGAGGCGTTGAAGGCTCTCGTGGTTTAGAGCCTAGGGTGTTAGCCTCTCATGCCATTGGTCCCGGGTTCGAAGCCAGGCACTGCCGGCACATCATGTTATCCCCAGTTTCTTTCTTCTTCTTTTTCTTCTTCTTCTTTTCTCTTTTTTATTATTATCATTGTTATGATTATTATTGTTATTATTATTGTTATTGTTATTGTTATTGTTATCATGATTATTATCATGATTATTATTATTATTATTATTATTATTAATATTATCATTAGTATTATTAGTAGTAGTAGTGGTAGTAGCAGTAGTAGTAGTGGTAGTAGCAGTATCATTATTATTATTATCATTATTATTACTACATGTATTATTATTATGATTATCATTATCATTATTATATTATTATCTTGTTATTGTTGTTGTTGTTATTGTTATTATTATTATTATTATTATTATTATTATTATTATTATTATTGTTATCATTATTATTATTATTATTATTATTATTATTACAATATGTGCCTTGTCTACCCTTTCAATTAATTTGCTGACTCTTCCTCTCACTCTCTTCTTAGTCTCCTCCTACTCCTTGCTACTCTTGTCGCCTGCGTTGAATCTCTTCTCTTCGTCCTTGTCAACTCCTTAACTTTCAACCACAAAAAAAAATTAGCTTAAAGTTAGTTGCTTATAGAGGCGCCAGGATGTTTGGCTGTTTTTAGCCGCACTTTCAACCCTACTCTTTTCGATTTTCAACCACCCAAAGGATCTTTAACGTGCGTAATGTGCACACGGGGCCTCTGAGATTTTTTTGTCCTTATTCGAGAAAACTAACGTGTTGGATAGTCCCTACCACTGATCTTAGGGTAGGTAAGATCCAACACTTTAGTTTTCTCGAATAAGGACAAAACATATAGGAGGCCCCGCGTGCACGTTACGCATGTTAAAGATCCTCTGAGTGGTTGAAAATCGAAAAGAGTAGGCCTATTAGGTGCAACCTGGGCAAAATTCAACATAAATTCCTACCCAAATACATGTACTTTGGAATGGTTCTCGGCGCCGAAATGACATTATAGAGTTGATGGAGCCGTAAAACCCCAAACAAACAAACAAACAAACAATAGGCCGAAATCTAAATAAAAGATAGCAATGTATTCGTCCCTTTGGGGAATTTTGTTTTTACAACAGTATGTATAGATGTACTTGCATTAAATACAATTTCTCTGAAAGTAGGCCTACTAATAATTGTAATATTGATTTACATGGTACATACAAACTTGTGGCAATTTTATGGGCATTCATGCAAAACATTCACTCACACGCTGTTGCTGGTTGCCACTGTGCAGCGCCCGTAGTGCTCCACGGTTGACGAACCTTCCTCAAGGACACACAGCATTGGTCATCCATTCAGTTGGTGACATCACCCAGCGTTGCTCGACAATCCTTTTAAGCCAGGGTTCACTATCCCCTGGGGGGGGCGGGGGGGGGGGGGGGGGGGGGGGGGGGGGGGGGGGGGG
>JAUKPP010258001.1:0-12102 GCA_032273245.1 Phyllaplysia taylori
GGGGGGGGGGGGGGGGGGGGTCCTACAGTTTATTCCCTTTTATTTATACAATGGAGATTTTATGTAGACAATCTAGCCCTCTGCTGAGGCCTAATCTTGTTGGATTAAGTCGAAAGAATAGGGGATTAGTGGTGTTCTGGGGTAAAGAAACTGACAAAATCTTTCTATAATTTGAAGTATTTTCTTTTCTCTTTCTTTTTCAACTCGAATACTACTATTACCTCTCTCTCTGAGTCTCTCTGTCCCTCTTTCTTTACTTTTGCCACCTCTCTCTTTTCCCCTCTACATGCTTATGATATTCTCATTTTCGGCTGTAACAAACTTTTGCAATTTAAAATGTAAATAAACCAACCTTGACTATACAGCATTTTTTAAGAGACCTTTTACTTGCAATTTTTTCTGCTCCTATTATGTAATATATATCCGTATGTTTTTCTACTCCATAGTGAAACACTGTAATGCTAATAATTATAATTCCGGAAGGACTTCATCATGTGCTGATTAAAACTGGTTGCTTGTTACGGAAATCCTCCCATAATTCCTATAGGGGTTGGTTTGGTCTTTTTGTATCGTGTTCAGGTTATTTTCTGTTTATAAGAGAAGTGCATTTTTTTTTCCTTTGGTCTTTTTCCAGATGAAAATGGTCACAAAGCCGAGCTTGGAGCAAACTGGATCCATGGGGTCAAGCATAACCCTATCTACAAGCTTGCTGATGAAAACAATCTACTCACAGAAAGAGAACTTCATCTCAATAACAAGAATATTTACAAAACAGAAATGGGGGAAACAATCCATGAAGGTACCGTGAAAAAGGTTGACTTTGCCTATGGCACAATGCTCAGCTCCTGTGAGGACTACTTTCTATCACACATCCCCATCGATGAGAATGAAAGCGTTGGCAGTGAGCTCGATCGCCTCATTCACGAAAAGCTTGCTAACACAGCCGGGGAAGAACGGCAAGAGTTGGAATTAGTGTACCACCAGCGCCGTCTTCTGGAGTGTTGTATTAGTGGCTGTGATAGTCTCTATGATGTGTCTTTGTCACAGTTTGGGTCATATAAAGAACTACCTGGCCGTCACCTTATAATTCCACGCGGCTTCAGTGCTATTTTGGATATTGTGAGAGAAGGAATACCAGAAGACAAAGTTAAACTCAACAGTCCTGTGCGCAAAATTCACTGGGGAGATATAGGTGACAGTCAGTGTCCAGAGGATATGATTAGTGTGGAATGTGAAAGTGGGGACATGTTTTATGCCGATCATGTGATAGTGACTGTATCCCTAGGTGTTCTCAAAGCAGCTTGTGATAGGATGTTTGATCCTGAACTTCCAATGAAGAAAAAAGATGCCATTCACCACTTGGGATTTGGAGTTGTAAATAAAGTGATCCTTGTGTTTGATGGACCAGTGCTGGAAAAACCGACTCATCGCATACATTTAGCTTGGGATCCAGCTGTTATCAATGAGGAGAATCTGAGGGAAAGATGGTACCGCAAAATTTACTCCCTGGAAGTTGTACACGACAATGTTCTTGTCGGTAGGTGTATTACAACAAATTCCCTCTCAACTGACTCATTTCCTTCTCTCTTTAACTCTCTCTCAGTCTC
Source organism: Phyllaplysia taylori (assembly GCA_032273245.1). Lineage (NCBI taxonomy): Eukaryota > Metazoa > Mollusca > Gastropoda > Aplysiida > Aplysiidae > Phyllaplysia > Phyllaplysia taylori. Next base: position 1,608 of record JAUKPP010258001.1, read on the forward strand.
TATCTTTCTTGGCAATGCACATTATTTTACTTGTTTTAATATGTCTCTAGCAGTAAATTGCAGCTGAGCCTTGTTTCCTTCCATTGATTCTGTACACATGCCTGTGTTATGATTTTCTCATAGCTACTTCTCATGGTTTGAAATTGTTTTTTAATATTTTTATGAGATTTCTGAATATATTTTCTTAATTTAAATGGAAAACGCAGGCATTAGTTATATTCAAAGTTAGGTGTCTTTTGTTTGCATTAAGTGTGCAACGTGATTTCTTTGAAGTTTGGTTTTCACCCTCCTGTGATAGCAAAATTTAAGGTATTGTAACTACTTCAGATGGCATCTATCTTAGTCATATGAGCTTAAAGTAAGTAGAATGGACAAACTATAATCCTTTCTTTTTTGCTAAAAACAATGACTCATGCGCTTCTTCCTTCTCCTCTTCATACCAATTTACTTTGATTTTTAGTAACATGAGATACTAAAAAATCACAATGTTGATTGATAAGCTTTTTTAAATCTTTGCTTGAAATTCAGTTCAGTATGTGTAACCTGTAGCTTAATTTTTTTATATCCAAGTGATCAATTTTTAATTTTTTTTTTTTATCTCCTGCAATAAAGTGAAAGTGAATGCTGTTCGTTCATGCTTACAATATAGCTAATTTTGAACTTTTTCAGAGCACACTTTTCCCATCACCACCACTGCTTGAACCTTGTAAATAATCTTTTTTTAAATTTTTTTTATTAGGTTGGCTGTCAGGGAAAGAGGCTCTGTTCCTGGAATCATTGGCTAATGAGGAGGTTATGGAGGCTATGAACAAGGTGGTTCATATGTTTTTGCAAGGACAAAACATTCCAAATTTGAAGAAGGTTGTACGGTAAGTTCATTGCATTTTTCATGTCATAAAAGTAAGTTATTTTTTCTTATAGATCATATTCGGGACTGATCAAAATCTCTTCTGTACTTGACAACATAAAATGATATGAATTTTACTTCATTTAGGTTTTGTGTGGTGTAATGATAAGGCTCTTCACCTGTCATGCGGAAGACCCGAGTTCGATCCCAATCCCAAGGGAGGCCGATCTGTTTTTGTTTGTTTTTGTGATGGAAATTTTTCCCTCTCAGCCCGTGTTGGCCCTGACAGGCAGGCTCGATGTAACCCGTCTCTTAAATGACTTTATAGTGTTGCAGGGGGCGTAAATCTGGTAACCAAAAAAAAAAAGGTTTTGGATCTTGTGGGGAGGGGATTGCTGCTTTCGTTGTTTTCAATTTTTGTAGTTTTTACCTTTAAAATACCCATAGGAGCAAACACTTTAGTTTGACGCTTGCTCGTAATATGCTAAAACAGTTCTGCTATTCCAATCTACAGAACGTCATGGGGCAATAACAAGAATTCAAGAGGATCCTACAGCTTCATTTCTGTGGGGTCAAGCCAAGAAGATATCTTACATTTAAAGCACCCTCTCACAAAGAGTCTACAGGACAACACAAAAAAGGTAATTCAGGTCAACATATTAAGAATTTTATATTGTTTTTTTTTACCTCTCTGCACATTCTTTACATTCTGGATTCTTCCGACAACAAATTTTCATCTCCAAAGGTGGTCATCATAATGATGTGAAACAAAATTTAAAACGTCTTTTCACCATCAAATTTATCCCTTGAAATAGTATACCATGACAAAAATTTGAACAGCTCTCTTTTGAACCTTGAGGGAGGGCATCCCAGGATATTGTTGATGGATGAAATTGATTCCAAAAACTATGCCGTTACCAGTTCCACCAAGTGCCGTTCCAGGTTTTTCGATATCTTGTAATTTGATTTTTTCTATCTTGTAATTTGATTTTTTCTTTCTTGTGCCTCAGATTTAGTACAGTTCAGCACATTGAGCTTGTGCTGTACCACGATTAGCTTTATGGCTGTTGCACATCATTTCTAAGTTTTTATAAATGCCTCTCTATGTTATTGTTTTGTTGAACATGTTATTGTGATTATAAGACAAAGTCTTATTGAGATTTATCATTAAAAAAATTTCATTATCTATTAGTAAAAGTATTGAAATGTTGTGTTCGCTCCTTTCAATTTTTAGCCGGTTGTGCTGTTTGCTGGAGAAGCTACCCACCCGTCCTTCTATTCTACAACCCATGGTGCGCTGCTCACTGGGAACAGAGAGGCTGCACGGATATGCAAATTCTGGAAACCTGCTGATGGTGAGTATAGTATAATAGAGGTTTATCTTAAGGCAAATTTTGTCTACCTTTTTTAGCATTCTTTATACCCTTAAAAAATCTTAATTGCCAGTCTTTTTTAAGTGTTGTACTTAGAAACATTAAATAAGATGGTATTCAGGTTTATTCCCATTCATGCCAAATTTGATTGAGATAAAGATAAAAGTGTTCAAACTTTTTCTTTGCTCTGCTGACTTTGGGTCCTTCCCTTAAAGTTATTCTGTAAGTGTATGAATATTTGAGTTATACATTCTCTGCTTGGAATGGCAAGGGGATAATTAATTAAGTTGTAAAAAAGAAGTAAGATCTGGCACGACTAGTCAAAAGTATATTTCCTCCTTGATGTCAAATGATTTGGGTTTTTGGATATTGACAAGCTGTGTTTGGAATGGTTGTAACATTATAGAGGCTACTTGCTTGTATTTGTGGTGTATAATTTAAGGTAAAATGTTGGGATAATAATGTAATAACTCGATTTGTATATATTTACAGATGCTGCAGGAAGGTATTCAGATTTGGGCCTGAGTGATGCAGAAAATACGGAAGAGGACGAGTCCTCTGAGGATGAAGGACTGTGTTTCATGTAAATTCCTTGTGGATTGGCAGAGATATAATTGTGCCCAAGCAACAGAATAACCTGTACAGAATTATTGATTGCTTCCTGCACATCTTTTTGTGGAACTTACCCATCTCGGTCTGCTTTCAAGTGACTGAAGGCAAAAGCGTTCTACAAATCCTAAAATCAAATGCTTTGTTCATGTACAGAAATTGAACAATTCTGATGAGCTGTCCATAAGGCTCACCTTTTCAATTGGCTTCAGGGAGTGTAGCGTATGCTGAGTTGAGATGACATGTACATTTACTTTTACTGCATTTAATTATCTCATACGGTCATGTGCCAATAACGCCACTCGTATCCCAGTTGATCCATCAGACGGAGATGTGATGCCTTATACTAAAGCTGCAAGTATTTGCTGTTTACATCTTGCAAAGTTTTTGACTCACTTTGTGATATTTACTCAATTTTGATAGTCAGACTTGATTGTGTAAGTATTTATGGAAACACCAATTATGGATGTTGGGTAAGAATAAGAATTCCTGGAAAGCTATCAATTGGCAAGAGGCTCACACTTCATAGGCTTGTCAAGAGCAAATATTCAAAAGCATTGCAATTTAAAGAAAGAGCATTTGTGGTGTGGAGTTAATGAAAGTTTTTTTCTGTTTTTTTTTCTTCAAATGTGCAGGGTCCTTCCCAAGTTCTGTGATTTAAGAAAAGAGTGTTGGTGATTATTTCTCTTGAGTGGATATTTTTCTCAGCAGAATGACATCTTAATATATTACACTTGTCAGATTGTCGAGTCACGCGTTAGAATGTTCACGAAGTATTTTACAACAAATCAACAACGATCTCAAAGTGAGTAAATGCTTTGTGCTTAAAACGAACAGCTAAAAATATGTCGTTACTTTGTTGCTATCCCATCAACAGTGACTCAGTAATGTGATTCATGTTCATCCTTTCATTTGTCATGTTTATCATTCAAATAAGATCGTAAATTAAATATTTGATGGCACCTGCAAGGAATTGTTCAGGTGCGTATCCAGACGATGTGCTGGAAACGTGTGTGATTTGTATGATACTGCTTGTATATATGTTGTGAGGGCACAAGATCTAAGCAATCAAATGATTGCGACATCATCATGTAAAGCGATGAAATGCAATGATCTACTCAAGTTACCAATTGTGTTGAAGGTCTTTCCTCCTGGTGCTTATATTCTTGATTGATGTGTGAGGTATTTTCATACAAACACACAAATCATAAGCACTGATTCCAGCTCTGAACTCTGTAGTGCTGTATTTCTTGAGCAGTTCTGCCTTTATGAAGGCAGTTTCTTCAGGAAGATTAAAGGGGTACTGGTTGTCAGTCTTTGCCCCCCCCTCCCCAATTTTTTTTTCAAGTGCATGGCACCTTGTATCAAAAAGTTATTTCTGACAAATACTTGAAATTTATGGCAATAATTTTTTAATTATTTTTTTTTAAAGTGCTTATGCATAATTAGTGAATATTACTATCAGTGGCAGTGCTATGGTTGATGTTCTGGAAATATTTTCCCAACTGTAAGGGTTTCTTTCCTCCTCCTCCCCCCCTTCCACACACACACCACTTCTTTTTTTTCAATTGGGTAGTTTTCCAAGCTTTCACGACTCAGGAGAAAGTCATCCAAGTAGTACAGCCCTTTGAAGTGATCACAAGGAAAGCTCAGGTGCTCATTTTTCTGAATAATTTTGAGGAGCTCCTTTGTAGAAAATTTTAAACAGAAGCGTTGTGGCATCATCTTTTATCATCTAGCTCAAAATGAGGCTTGGCAATTTACTTTCAAATGATATTTACACCCTTTAATTTGTCTAGTCTTCACTAGTTGTTAAGACTGGTTGGTTTCCCTTCACAAATATTGCTATCACTGAAAGGTTGTCTGTCCTCTGCACATGTTGCCAAGGGAAAAATAGGACTTTACACAGAAAAAGTTTATTGGCTTGGTGAAGGAAGCAGTGGCTAAATTTTAATGTGTTTTGTCTCTGCGTTATGTCATCACTCTTGTTCTAAAAACCTGGAATGCATGATAAGTCAATAGGCACTTGTCTATTGAAGTAAAAAATATAAGAAATATTGAAATATTGAGGTCTAGTGAAGGAAGGATGGAAACATAATATGTCATAAAGCAGACAAATGTTGGGGTGTCGTGAGTGTTGAAAGTTAACATCTCATTAATGTAAACAACTTGGTCTTCCATCACATCTTTAAAGTGGAACTATGTGGCTTACCATGATAAAGCCAAGAAATGGCATCACATCTTTGCAGTGAAACTATGTGGCCCACGAACATAAAACCAAGAAATGGCATTACATCTTAAAAGTGAAACTAAGTGGCCCACGAACATAGTCAAAAAATGACATCACATTTTTTAAGTGAAACTATGTGGCCCACTAACATAGTCAAGAAACGGCATCACATCTTTGAAGTGTTACTCTTTGGCCCACGAACATAGTCAAGAAATGGCATCACATATTTGACACGAACATCAAGAAATAGCATTACATCTTTGAAGTGAAACTAAGTGGCCCACAAGCACAAAGTCAAGAAATGGCATCACATCTTTCAAATGAAACTAGGAGGGCCATAAGCATAAATCCCAGAAATGGCATTACATCTTTGAAGTAAAAGGTTTGGCGTACCAGCTTTAAGCTAAGAAATATGTGAAGACTTTCAGTCCTGATCCTTGTGTATTATAATACTTATTTTTAGTACCTCTGCGGCATTTTACTGGAATCTGCACATCAAGAGGAAGTTCAACAGTTCCATTAATGTGCCTCCATATGTCTCTTTACAATGGATATTTTTATTCAGGGGCATTGGTGTGACACTGCCATAAACCTTTTATTTTACTGAACATGGATAGTAATAAAAAATATGCTTATAAATATGGAATGGGTCTTTGAGGAAATAGATGTATACGCATTTGTTCTCTCCTTGTTTTCGGGCTTTGGAAGCAAGGTATTCGTCAATATTATATGTAAAGCACAAAGAGATCTGGATGAATATGGCTGTGTTGCTTTGATTTAGTTCCAGTGCCCCCTGCCTTAACTTTTGGAGCCCTACCCTAGCAAAACACTGTCTGCCAATTTCTATTATAACACATTGTAATTATCTGTGTGTTAGCATCTTTCATTTTTATATGGAGAGCTATTACTCTTTTTTCATTAATCTGATACATTTGCATTTAGCCTTGCATTTGCATCTTTACTTTCCTGCAAAGTAGGCTATCTCTTCTGAAAGCTTGGGTGTCTGTGTGCAAGTACACACTCATAAGATTAATCTTGAACAATAGTGTGGCACTTCTCCTATTGGAAAATGTAAATTATTATAATTTTTTCTTTCGGGTCCCTTGATTCATTAGGTCTTTAAAGAGGCTGCAACAGCAAGCTTAAGAAAGAGCTGAGGCCTCGATCAATAAATCATTAAATAAATCAAAACAGTATGTAAAGCATATCTATCCAGCAGGTGGCTGATGGTAGGGCATAAAACTGTCTAGTAGTTATCAGCTGTCTTTATTGATCTATATTTCCTGTCTGTATTGATCTGCATTTCTTATTTCATTATTACATTTTGTCCAATATTCCATGGAAATGTGTTCACTTTGCACACCATATTATTTTTATGTCACAAAATGTGAAGGGATGGACTTTGCATATATATGGCTGTTTAAATACAATAGAGAGGTACCATTTTGTGACAGGTGTGTCTGAACTGCCACTGAATGAAAACAAAAGTGTTTGTTGTGGATTGGAAGAAAAAAATTGGTCAATATTTGTGTTCTGCATGGATTTCTTGCTGAGTCTAGAATGCAATGTCAGAAATGCAGATTATCTTTTCATTACATAAGGAAGGCTCTGAAAATCCAATCATTCTTCACTGTCAGGCTCATTTGTAGGATCTGTGTTTACCGTCCTTAAAGAAAAGGAGGAGAACATTGTCTTTGGTTTAAAGAATATTTTTCTTGCAAGGTAGGTTCTTTTTGTCCAGAATCAAGAGACAAAAATTTATTGTTTACTCAGTGCAATCAGATTTTAGGATAAATCCCAGCCTTCATTAGATATTCAGAATTTGAAAAGAACAGTATTGTAGTTTTAGGCTGCAGATATTTGTTAGTCTTTCTAGTCTATGGTATGAAACAGTATCAGATGAGACAATGTGTTTATTGGTACTGATAAGAGGATCTAGTTATACACAACCTAATATAGAGGCTACTGCAGAAACTTGTCAATAACCATAATCTGTAGAATGAACAGTTTGGCCCACAAATGTTTCTTTGGTGGTTTTCCTACAACTGGGTATAGCCCAAAATGCATGGAGTTTAAAATTTTGTATGGGACAAAAAGTGAATTGGCATCACCTGTTGGATCTATAGTCTACTTTATATGAACCCTTTTATCAGACCTACATGTATTTCTTCTTTGCCACATATACTTTTGTCAGTTTCTAATGTTAGTGTCATTCGATGTCATATTTTTTCCTTCTTCAAAACTGAAAGTGCACCGGAGAAAATAGATTTATAAGTGAGTGTAGGGAAAACTTTCTCTCAGAAAATTGCTAAACCCTACAGCTGATGGCTAGGTGGGCTCCCTGGTGTGATCTGGTCACTACACACAATTCACTAGGGTGGAATTTTATGAATGCATGGTGTGGTTTGTAATATGAATCTCAGGTCTTTTCTCTCATGATTTCGGTTGAATATTGAGCAACAATTATTGTTTCTGCCTTATCTGTAGGACACATTTACTTGTCTTCTTGATGAACAGTGATGAAGGGTTAAAGTTCCCTGAACGGGTAGTGTGCGTCCTTCATCTGGACATCGTTGTATGCCTTTGTAGGTTATTAAAAGTGGTAAGAGGATCACTACAACTTCTCTGGCAATATTTACGTTTCCTAACAAGAAACTTTAAATGATGAAAATACTGCAGTAAAGGGCATAGTTAGTATTAGTATTTCTCTTCTATTTTACTTTCTTACATTTGTTGTGAAGCATCTCTGGTCCCATTGTTATTTTAATCCAAGAAATTAGCTCATATCTTTCTGTTTGTTTTGTTCCTAAATTTTACAGGCATGGGCAATTGGATACATAACTCATTGGTTTAAGAAAGTTCAAAGACGAGTCTCTTGTTTGTAACATTGAGGATTGAATGCCCATAGCTCATATTTCATATAAAGAAACTTGTCACATTCTCATCAAGAGTTACCTGTGACTTCATGTTTGTATGGTTCCTTGATTTCTATATTTGGTCAAATGTTGTTCTGTAGTATGATGGGTTGTCTTTAAGTTTTGATGATTATGGACATCACCAGTGTAAAACAATAGTTAGAATTGAAGGCATCCTCTTGATTGGGTAAAAGAAATATTTTCTTCACGAAATTTTGTGCTTTAGGCATGTTTAGGATGAAGCAGAAGTACCGGTATCCTCATTGTCTCTTCTCACATTCTTTCTCTTCCATTGTTCTGCATCTGACTTGGAGCATTCATGAGTTGTCAGCATTGATGTATAGATGTATACCAGTTATTTATCTTTCTTTTTTTTTCACCCATTTTGTCTTTGTTGTCACCAGCATTGTGTGTCACATTAGTTATAGAAATTAGAAGAGACATATTCTGTGTTCTTTCTGTATCAAGTGAATGTGTTGTATATTTGACGTGTCACATAATCTCTGTACATTTCACTCTAGTAGTCAGTGTGCAGCAAGTTAAAAACAAAACATTGACACTTTTTACAATTGTTACAAAGCCCAAGCATTAATTAGGGTAGGTATGGATATAAAACTTGAAATGGATACATTCTGTGTCGGGATTCCATGAAACTATGGGCTTGTCAAAACAATGGGAACAGAGTTATCAGGGCTTTTCTGGCAATTTCTACCATGAAGGCTTTTTGTTCTCGGTAAGGATGACTACCCATCTAAGGCAAAATTCCTAATTTATATTACAGAAGTAACAAGAATATGTTGAAGTGAGGATTTCAATTTTTATAGTGTTTTCTAAACATTTTATCTTTAGATGGCAATGTTTTTTTTCCTTCCATAATTCAATTTGTTCTAAGGGATGAAGGTTAATGATCATGACACAGATATAAGTATTTCTCTTGGTCATTATATTGTAGTTTACTTCACTGATGTGTTATGATGCATTTATTTTATTTAATTCACTGTATGAAGATTTGGTGATGAGGTAGCTCTGTGGAGTCTGAGACATCTGTTGAGCTCTGCATAAAGATTGATCATTTCCCACCTCCAACATTCTGGGTGTGTTTCCTTTCCGATCCAGCTATTGGTCAGCTGATGTGTACATGTCTTAACAGCCGGCAAGTTCAACAGCCTGAATGTGATAGCCAAGATTCACTCATTACTATTCTTCACTGCTACATGTAGTTGACTTGATTTCTTTTTGCCTCAACTGAATTCTCTGTTTGGTTACCAACATGTACATTAATGAGCTTGGAAGCTTGGATTTCTGTGTGTGGCCATACAATGACATTTTGCCCACCACATTTCATGTGATTCAACTGATTTATGCTGAGGGAGGTCCTATCATATCATCATCGGCATGAACCCACTTGTCTCATGGACCTCATGGAAGCTGCATTATTCATCATGGGAATGATAGTATTAACTGCTAAATGATGCTCGCTTTGTCTTTACCGTTATTCATGCCTTGAATTTACCCAAGAGTAATTTCTTCCCACAAGTTGGTTTGTTGCTTTTTTTTTTTTGCCAGGGGCAAATATCTTTGACTGTGTGCATCTATGTATTTGACAAGCTCTCCTCCTCCTTGTCTTAGTCATGATGTCCATGGCCTGAGTTGTCCTTGCTGTGTGGTGCAGCCATGTGATATTGTGATGAAGCCCAGCTAGTTCCATGGCCTGAGCACTCAGGTTTCAAGTGTGTCGCCAACAGACAGCCACCACATTCCTCAGGCTGATCCCCTTACACCTGCAAGGGTTGTCTTTTTTTTCTCCTGTTCCCCACCCACCCCTGATTGAACACACAGTGAGAGCCTTAGCACAAAGTGCAAAGTACGTTCCTTCTTTCTGTTTTAAAAGCGTGGATGTGTACGCATGAGCTAGAGTCAGTAGTCCAGTCTTTTTCTTTTCATATTTATTATTGATTCAGTGGTCCCATGGATATTTTTGTCTGCATGTCAGAAATCTAATAAAAGCTATACTTAACTCAAGGAATTTGTATGGCTTAAGTTAATGTTGGTCGTTTGTACCATATAGACATGTGTTATAAGAAGCTAGCATCTTCTGCCTACATGTCAACTTCTTTGGAAAATACATGTAGATGTATATCTTTTTCTTGTTGATGATTCTCCTTGTGATCTCCTCTGCCTTCTTCTCTTCTACTTTTTTCTTATCTTCTGCAGTGGAAAACGAATGGAGACAAATATAAACTTTATAGAGAAAAAAAAAAGAAACCGTGGAAATGACCCCTTTGCAAGTATCAGAGACTTTTGGTTACCAGTTTCACGTCCCCTGCAACACTGTAATGTCATTTAAGAGACCCGCTACTTCGAAAAAATCCCAGAGGAGAAAACCTCAGATCATCCGCGACTCGGATCGAACTTGGGTCTTCCGCACGATACTTGTTAGGCGAAGACATTGTCGAGAAATCTTCAAATACATCTTTCCTTATACTCTCTGATTCGTTATCATGCCTCAAGGCATTACAGC
>JAUKPP010258012.1:0-12099 GCA_032273245.1 Phyllaplysia taylori
GGGGGGGGGGGGGGGGGGGGGGGGGGCCCATATTGTGTAGGTAGAGAAAGACTACATAATGATCAATATTGTTGAGAGGCATTTGAACCGCCAAATTCTCATTATGTGTGATAAGGGCTGGGATAGATTTTTCGTCCTTATTAGTCTACATTTACAAAAACATCATAGGCTTTACTGAATTAAGGTTTTACATGTAGCCTAGGCTGTTATGTTTTATACCTTTATAAAAAAAAATAAACTTCACTTTAAACAATGTTTTTAAATTTAACCGCGCACCTCTTTTTTCACCTTACTAATCTAACTGTAAATTCATCCAAGACTGCAGCAAGTTAATACAGCATAATATGCTGTTTTCCTTTTTTCCACGATGGTTTGTAAGTGATCCGATATGGTCTATGTCTTCTAGATCTTGCCCTCCTGCTTTTCAAGGATGGTAGGGCCTACTACTTTATTGTCCATATCTACACTTTTCCTTCTGTGACCAGTAGCCTACTGAAATCGCTTTGCATTGCTGATAGCACCTTAAAACTTTAATAAAAACAAACAACTAACCATGCTTTCTTCCACAGTTCCTATGTCAACACTGCCCCAAAACCACGCCTTCGTCTAACCCAAACTCGGACACAGGGGACAAATCTGCCATGGAAGAGTTTAGAGACTCAGATATCGTGATTGTCTCCCTTATCGTTGTTCTGATCCTGGCTCTGCTGGTGCTGGTGGCACTGTGGTTCATATGTTGCAAAAGGAAGTATAACGGTGAGTTCATCTCTATCTCTCTCGCTCTCTCTTTCTCTCTCTGTCACCCCTCCCTCTCTCTCTCTCTCTCTCTCTCTCTCTCTCTCTCTCTCTCTCTCTCTTCCTCTCTTTTGTCGTAATTATATAGCAGGAGGACGTATAACTGTGAGTTCATCTCTTCATCTCTCTCACTCAATCTCTCTCCTTCCTCCACTCTCTCTCCCTGTCTTTCTCTCTCTCTATCGTCCTCCCCTCTCTCTTGTCATTTATCTGTTGCAGGAGACATTGTAACAGTGGATTCATCTCTATCTCTCTATAAGTCTTCCTCATACTCTCTCCTACCTCCCTCTCTCACCATCTCTCTCTTTTTCCCTCTCTCTTGTTCTCTCTTTTGCGCTCTCTCTCTCTCTCTCTCTTTTTCAGACACTCTTTTCGTCCCTCTCTCTCTTGTTATTTATCTGTTTTAGGAGGATGCACATTGGTGAATTAATCGCTTTCCTTTCTCTCTCTCTTCTCTTTCCTCTCTCTCCCTTCCCTCCTCTCTCTCTCTCCTCTCTCTCTCCTTTCTTTCTGCTCTCTCTCCTCTCTTTCTCTTCTTTTTTCACACAATTTACGGTTCTGACTCTGACATAGTTCAAGAGGGGACAAAAACTGAAACAAAGCAGCTTAGCACTCTGATATGACTTTTCCAGTTTTAGGCAAGGTAGCAATAGATAAATGAACAAAACAATGTCAAAAAGAATTGTAGGTTCATAATAACAATAGACCTGTGTCATACAATTTCCTGATCTGCTTAATAAGTGCACTCTGACTTTACCTTGTCTTCTTCTCTTCTCCTGTCTAATCTATCTTATTTTGTTCAGAATCTAATCTTATCTTATCTTATCTTATATTATCTGAAGGGACCTCACCTTACCTCACCTGACCTACCCGAACCGACCTGACTGACCTGGCTTGACATGAACTTATCTTATCGTACTTATTTTATCTTACCTTACTTTATTTTATCTTACCATACCTTATTTTTATCTTACCTTACCTTACCTTACCTTATTTTATCTTACCCTACCTTACCTTATTTTATCTTACCTTACTTTACCTTTTTTTATCTTACCTTACCTTACCTTACCTTACCTTATTTCATCTTACCTTACCTTACTTTATCTTACCTTACCTTATTTTATCTTACCTTATCTTACCTTATTTTTCTTATCTTATCTTATCTTACCTTACCTTATTTTGTCTTACCTTACCTTACCTTACCTTATTTTATCTTACCTTACCTTACCTTATTTTTTTCTTATCTTACCTTACCTTATTTTATTTTATCTTACCTTACTTTACCTTACCTTATTTTGTCTTACCTTGCCGTACCTTATTTTATCTTACCTTACCTTACCTTACCTTATTTTGTTTTACCTTACCGTACCTTATTTTATCTTACCTTACCTTACCTCATCTTACCTTACCTTATTTTATCTTACCTTTCCTTACCTTACCTTATTTTATCTTATCTTACAAGTTCTTGTGTTTCTGTCCCTGTCATTGCAGTGCTGGAGAAGAAACTAGACTCGAAGGAGGAACAAATCTATGACGAGCCCCAGCACCGAGTCTACCAGGGCGATTACCTCCACACACATGGCCTCACGTTTGCCAACCTGAACATGGATCCCTACAGACTGGACAGCGACAACAGCAACTCCAACAGCAATTCCAACAATAATAACAGCAACAACAACAACAACAACAACAACAGAGGTATGGATGCAGACAGCCGTGCTGGTGCGGGACCTCCACTCCCGGCGTTCCACCGTGGTGTGAGCAACCCTTCGTTCCTGCATGACCACATTGACTCGGTGTCGCAGGTGGGGCAGACAGAGGAGATGTCTGTGAGGTCACAGCCCACAGCAAGGAACCCGCACAACAGCAGGGCATTCTCAACATTGAGGTAAGAAAAAAAACCCAAATTAACTTCTGTAATTACCTATGTACTTTGCAGCGCCTTTGGTTGGGTTTTGGTTTAACGCCCCATGCAACTCTGTAAGGTCATTTATGAGGCGAGACCTCTGAATTTTACGTCCATCTCCGACAGGACGGGGGTCACAGCCATTAAAAATAAAAATAAACCTCCCCTGATTTGAACCCGGTACCTCCTCATCATACCGCTCGGCCGACGAAGTCCCCTACAGTACCCTTTTCTTAGCCTTTCAAGTCTTCATTGTATTTTTATAATTCACTTCTTGGTATCATACTCACATAGAGAAGGCAAACATATATACAATGTAACAAATCTTACTTTTACTTTTAGGCCACCTTTTACTCTTCACAATTATCTTAGCAAATAGGTTGTGTGTAGATCATATATTTTCAATTACTTATTGATTTAGTATGTTGAGGGCAGGAAGAGAAGTTGAAATTATTGCTATATTATGGACAGATAGACCTAGGGACCCTGTGTATATATATAGGGATGGGTTAGTGGATTAAAATATCTGGACGTACTTACATTTTCTTTGCTGCAGAGAATATCTTCATCCCTTCTTCTTTTAATCTTCTTGTTTTCTGAAGATTTCATCACATTATCTTCTCCCCCCCTTTTTTTACTGGGATAATTTCCCTCTAAGTCTGGGCTGGCCCTGACAGGCAGGGTTAAGCAGCCCATCTCTTAAATGATCTTACAGTGTTACAGGAAATGTAAAACGGTGACCAAACCAAACTTCTCTCTCCCCACCCTCCCCACCTATTCACGTTCCATCCCCCTCTTTTCTCTTCAGCGCCCCTCCCCTCCACTACACCGGCAGACCACTGCAACAGAGTATGATCGGAGGCCGACCTCATGCACAACACATGGACTTCTCCCGTGAGAACCCGGCCTATGTGGGCAGTTCCTCCGAGCACACAGAGGGCCCCAGCAGTCGTGGGCTCAGCTCCCAGGTATCCAGTAGCGGGATGGTCAGCACTCCGTCTAGTATCCAGAAACTGCCACCGTCCTCCCTGTATTTGCCCTCTATCGCAGGCAGCCAGCAGCATCTTAACAACGCTGGTCAAGGCGGGAACAACATGAGGGTTATCCTCCCATCTACTGCGATCCCCACTGCCAATCCTGCAGGTACTGGTCAGCCGATGGGTCAAGAGAGTTTGGTCTATTACATGGCGGGACCTGATGGTCAGTTGGTGGCTCACATGTCCCCAGCCCCATCCTCTGTGGTCATGTCGACCGGACAAGGGATCCCTGTGGCGCATGGCGGGCCTCAACAAGGACTGTCCAGCCCGCAAAGTGTGGTCACTCCCAGTGTGATCAGCTCAGGAGTGGTCACTCCGCAGGGTATGATCAGTCCGAGTGATGTGGTGTACACCAGACAAGCGTCTGCAGGCGCTGAGCCCACCTCCCCCATCAACCCCGCTTACGGTCCTTACAGTTTTGCTCTGGCCCAGCAGCGCCTCATTACAAGACCTCAGATGTCCACTATGTCATCAACACCTCTCTTGGAGCAAAACAGACTAGTGGAGGAACAGCCACGCTATGTCCACCCAGGGGATATCGAGATGCAGGAGATGAGCGTGGCTAGGGCTCAGGCTGCAGGTCAACCAATGCAGACCTCACAACAACAGCCGTCTGCTATCCCACGTGAACTGGCAGAGGAAACCGTCGATTACTCACCGATACATTACGCCAGCCCCACACGCTCATCACAACAGCAGCAACAACCTCAACAACAACAACAACAACAAATACTACAACAACAACAAGCGCCACCATCTTCACATGACCCCTCAGCTCTACAGAAACATCAGCTGCAGCAATACCTGATTCAACAAAATGATCCACAAACAAATGGTACACAACCACAACAGCAACAGCAACAACAGCAGCAACAGCATCCTCCCCACATGACACAATCCCCTATCTCAGAATCATCCCCAACCTCCGCACCAGACCTCAGACGCCGGGGATCCTCCGACTTTCCCGACCAACAAACCCCCAACCCAACTAAATACAAAGAAGACCCTAATCCTTTGACAGGCAGCAGAAGCAGTCTGAGCTCATCCATGCCAGACATTGTAGGTGAGCTGTCGTTTCACCTGGACCCAGACGCCGCTCCCATGGAGTCTGTAGACCTCTCCTCCAGCAAAGAATCTTTGGACAGGATAGGCGAGCACACAGCCCAACCCACCAGGAGTGAGAGACTTAGGATGAGCAATCTCGCCGCTCTGGGGGGAAACATTTCCAAAGTGTAAATTAAGAGCAGTCGATCAAATAGAGCAATGCGTTGTTGTGAGAAGACAATTTCATCGTAACACAAGGAACGATTATTGTTTGAAGAGTAGAGTGTGTGCTTAACAGAGGACAACGCAATTATATAAGAGGATGATATATTGTTACATGATGGCAAAAAACTTTGTTGCAAGTTGACTGTGTATTGTTACATGCGGAGAACTCATTGCTTCAAAAGGACGGTGTTTTGTTGAGAAAATACAATGCATTGTTACAAAGGGATGTTGTATTGGTACGGCACATAAGGACAATGGATTCATGGTTACAAAATGAGACCACACTTTTACAATTATCGTGGCGGTGCATTGTAACAAGAAGAACGGAAATTGTTTTAAGAGGACAACTTACAACAAGGAAGTGCAACACTAGATCTGAATGTGTCTTGTAATGGAAAGACAATTCACTACCATTATATTTATGAGACATTGCATAGTTACAAGTGGATACAACATGAGAACAAGTCATCAATACAAGGAGGCAATGCTACGTTACAAGAGAGCATTGCATTGTCACAAGAAATTCATTTACTGCAATGTGGGATGGAGGAAGCGTGTGGAATCGGGAGACATTGTGAGCTCAGTGCTCACTACTATCTGGTACCGTCTTTTGATTTTCGTGATGCAAAGTTATGACTTCAACTTTGGACTGAAATGCTTGGTGGGTTTCAAATGAATCTTCCAAGTGGTGGCAGAATTTCATTATTCTATGACAGCTCTTTCATGGTCAAATCAAAGATTTCTTTAACTTAAACTGAAATGCTTTGACCCACGTTTGCATCACGAAAGTCCAGAGATGGTACAAGAGACATCTAAGCTCACAGAGTGGACACTGGTCTGATCTGTGTCCCCATCTCATATTCTGTCTGTAAGACATACCCACCGCATAAGATCCTCACAAGGGTAGTTTTGTTGAACTTGTTTTCCCCTATATGAATATACTTACTGTTTGAAAATCTCTCACAATGCATAATGAAGTTTTTTCTGCATTGAAACAACATTCCATTTATTTTTATCAGGAGATTTATTCACATGGCTCATGACTCACAATGCATAATTTGTGAGATGTTATACATATTATTATTTTGCCTTTGGTCTCATAATAGAGTGAATGAAGTGGCTTATATTTACAAGAAATAATTATGGTTACACTATTCAAACTTATTGATATGATATACTACAATTTTTAGATAAAGAGGTCACATTGACCAATGACTTTCCTTGCAATTCGTCGCCTCTGAACTGGTTAACTTTGTTAAACATTTTTTATTGGTGTGAATCTATGACAACTTCAGATCCCAAAAACATAATATTGGTGTCTCAAAATGGAAATTTTGAATTAGTGGTAATCGTTTTGAGGAGAGGAACGGATCATGAGGTTGACGCAGAAAATGTTTTGTGCCTGGTCTCGTAAAGAGAGCTACTTTCTGCTCCATGACACAAAACTGTTTGTTATACTCATATAGTTTTTATATAATGGATTCTACAATAGTGCCTGCTGTTTGACTATTCTATTGGTACTGATATCTTGATTTAAAGGGGGAGATTGGATAAAAGAACTTAATGTACAAGTAGGCTACAACAACTTTTAAAGTGCTACTGAAGACCAAACACTGAAACATCTAATATTGGTTGTCTTTGACAATGATAATTAGTATTCACATCATGGTATTTTTTGTGTCCGTTTGTTTTTTGACGGGTTGGATGGCAGATTTTGTTTCATATTGTAGACAAGTTAAATTACAGTTTCTGCCTGTAGGCTGTTGTTTCTTGTAAATAGTTCATAATGTAATTTTTGCAACAAATGATATTAGTGATATTCGCTTAATCAGAACAGATATTATTTGTAGTGATGTGTTCTTGTGTGCATGCATGTGCATGCAGTGCATGTGAAGGAGAGAGGTTGAAAAGGAAAGAGACAGAGACGTAAATAGAGAGAGAAAAAGGACAAGAGAGAGCAAGAGGGAAAGAAAGAGAAAGGTTGGGGAGGGAGAGATTGGTTTGTTTTTTCTGGCTTAACGTCCCTTGCAACACTGTAAAGTCATTTAAGGGACGGGCGACTTCAACCCTGCCTGTCAGGCCCAACCCGGGGTGAGAGAGACATTGTCCCAGCAGAAAAACAGAGATGTACCCGATCAAGCAAACTGCCCCACATGGGCTCGAACGCCCGTCCTCTACGTGATAGGCCCAACCATTACACCACAGCGCTGGTGGAGGGAGAGAGAGAGAGACAAAGCCAGGAGAGATGGAGAAAATGAAAGAGAGAATGAGGAAGATATTAAGAGGGTGAAAGAGGGAGAAAAACAAAGACAGAGAAAATGTTAGATAGATATATTCAAACTATCACAGCTTACGAAACAACTTACTACATGTAACATCTCCACAACAATATGTTTAGTAGGCTACATGCATAACTGAAATACTTATCCAGCCATTGTTTTTCTTTAAGTCACACTTCTTTACTTTGATGATCTGTTATCTTACTGTGATCCTTTTTCTACCTTTTTTGTAGCCTAACTGCCTTCTGTTAATGAATAGTTTGTATTCTAAAGATGATATAAATTTAACCTTTTTCTCAATAATGTTCACCATGTGTGCATTAAGCCTACATAACATTTCTATTTTATTTGCTCAGTCTTACAATTGTTTTGTATTTTATCTCTATGGTATACCAGCTGTGCTTTGAGGTTCTATAAGATTTGTTGATATTTTACTCAGTTCTGGCTCTCCATCTTTGCCCTTGAACATTCATTTATAGCCATTGGTGGTATCTATCTGAAAGACTTACATCCTCAAAATATATTTTTGTTCAAGCAAAACTCCATAATTTAGTGTATTTTCACCACTTAAAAACACCTCATTTCTATTTTATTAGGGTTTTGGGCAAGTGGAAATTCCTCTTTACAATTCTCAGGGCCTACAAGAATGCAACCAGTTTTGGTAAATTGATCTAATGGGCTTGGAGGGAATAACTTCATGCTATTTGCTGGCTGGGAGATTCAGTGCCACTTTTGTTTTTATACACCAGTGTAAAGATTCAAATAGCCCCGTGAGTTAGTTGTTTGCTCAATATTTTACAGTAGTTAAGCATAGAAGTATAACTAGATAAGTAGAAAAAAAATTGCCTTTCTGCAGTCTAGATATGATAAACTGTATAGGTGCACTAGAGTGTGGCGAAATGAGAGTGGAAATTATACTCTTTTAATACATTTGGACCTTTTTAATACACTTGGTCTCTTTTAATACATCTTCTACGACAGAGATTTTGGTGTAGCGTAATAGTCTTTAATTCTAATAGCTACATGATATAGGCTTGTCAGAATAATATATTTATTACTTTTTGTTATAAACATCAGATGACATTTTCAGAACTACACAGGTTACTCTGTGGAGGAAACTTAATTAACTGCTTTTCATTTGAGTGCATAATGATATTTGTCCTATTCACATCACCTTACACGAAAATGTATAACATTTTATCATGTTGGGTTGGGCCCTATTTTATGCAAACAATTGTTGAGAAATCTCTATTCCACTTTTGTGAATTATTTCCTACTCTGTTGTGTTGATACAATTTCATAAGAGTACTAGGGAAGGAGAGGGGATTTTCCCTGTGTGTACACCCAAGCACAGCCTTCTGTATCTCCATGTAACAGCCTTTGTCTCTGTTTAACTGAACAATACCAAACTACTCCTTGGATCAATTGAAAGAAAGAAAAAAATAAAGTGAGAGGAGGCAGGGGAGAGAAGGAGACAAAAGGAGCAATATTGTGTGTACTAAGCAAACTAACAATTTGTTGAAGTTTTCTTTTTAAATGGCTCAGCTATCCTGCTAAAGGGACACAATATTCTCTTCAGATATATTTTTAACATAGTCTTTTCACATTTGTGTGTATTATCTTTTCAGATTTATTTTAATGCATTATCTTTTCAGATTTATTTTTCATGCATAATGCCTCTACTTCAATTGTGATGGCTCATCAACATTCCAACTCGCTCAAACTTTTATCCTGTATGCAAGAGTTAAAACATTTTTCAACAGTGTTGCAATGTATTGTTCATGCCTAAACTTATGACATTCCAAGACTGAATTTTCCTGCAAAGTCATCATTGCGTCCATGATATTCCAGATTAAATTATATTAAAATTGTTACTACACTTATCAGATGTTATTACCTTGGTGGGATAAGATATAAGAGAAATTTGTTGTTGTTTATTTGACAACTTCTATCAAAGTGATAAAGCTTGATTTGAAAAAGTTTTGAAGTAGTGTAGAAACCTTAAGACTCCCTACAAATGTAATGAGACGATCTAATTACTATACATTCTCTGTGTGTATGTTAAAGCCAAGGAACTATACACATGGTCTGATAGGGTTATACAGCTCAAAATCAATATACTTAGCACACTGTGGTCTTTTGTTCACTGAAAAGTGAGATAGATTGTATTATCAGCAGGACGATTATGTTCTCTGAATATATTATTTCTATTTCAATCTTTTTACTGCATGTGTTTGCCTTCCTGAATGCGTTAGTGTGTGTGTGTGTGTGTATGTGTGTGCATGTACATGTGTGTGTGTGCAAGTGTGTGTGTTTGTTTGTGTGTCTGTGAGTATATGAATACTCGTGTCGGAGTACAAAGCATTGCATTCAGATTCATTGTTTAGTGAAACTTTTGTCAACTTGTCACAAACTAACATTTTTAAAGTTGTCCTTTCTTCACAATGTGTGAACTACAAACCATGACATATTTTTTAGATCTGTTGATGTTGAACATATAATATACAGTGTATGTTTATCCATTTTGTTATTTGTTCCATCTTATCATGTTTACCTTCATGGCACAGAAGTAGAGTTTCACGTTAAGGAATAGCCTTGTCAAAGATTGTGAAATCATTATAGATATTACATTGTCCATAGAGATTTTTCATAGCTTCATAACCACCTTGAATCTTTACATCACCAAATTTGTTCACAAGAACAATGAGATTATGATATAGATATTGTGTGAGTTTTTGTGACTATAACTTCTTTTTAATTGTTATTTTGAATCCACAAGGATGCAAAGCTGGTGACATTCCATAACATTTCTGCTTTACGCTTTACAGGTGGAAAGCAGAGTACTTTCCTGAACCACGTCAGAGTTTTAATGTTCTCAATGCACAAATATGGTATCTGATACATTCCAGACTCTCATTTGCTCATGACAATATATTATATTCTATAAAGCTTCTATCGTACATTTAGTTCTCAACTTGTCTGAGAAATAACAATAAGAGAGGGTGTGACCAGAAGACATCTACAATTCTTAAACCTTATCAATGCGTTACTGTGTGAAAACTCCTTACATTTCATTGCAACTATACTGCATTGTAGTTGTTTTTCTCTCCATTGTCTAAGTTCTGACAACAAAACATCAGCCGCAAACACGAGACCATTCGGTACAGTTTCCTGCATGGTCTCTAGAAAAAGGGAGCCAAGTACTTTCCGGAACCACATCTGAGTTGTGATGTTGTCAGAGCACAAATGTTACATCTGATCCATTTCAGATTTTCATTGATTGCTTATGACAAAATTGTATATTATACATGTACCTATTCATGGTTATCTTGTACAGCTCGTTTTCCATCTTCCTATCTGAGAAATTGTTTTAAATTATTACAGATCAGAAGAAGACTAGATTTCTTGAACCTTCTCAATGTTGAAAACACCGTAAAACTTACTTCACTTCAACTTTCATTACGTTTTGTTCTCGTGTTTTGATGTAGGCCTAATCTCTGAGGGCAAAGCATCAGACACAAGCGTGTTCCTGTTCTTTTATTCTTTTAGTTGTGTATAGTTGTCACAATGACATTTACTCTGTCACTCTATTGTCTGTCCGTCCTAAATGTTCCTCTTTTCCTTCTCTTTCTCCTTTGTCACCTGTTTGTCATTGTGAATCTCTAAACGCAGATAGCTGGATTTTTGACAGCTTCTTTTCAGAAATATCTTTTCCTTCTTAGGCTAAAAAAGCAAGAAAATAAATAAATAAATAGGTGGCGCCTAAGTAAAAAATAACTAATATATTTTCTTGAGAGCTCTTTTTCACCATAGCGAATATTATGAGTTGCTGAGGACAGGAAATGAAAAAAGTAAAAATACAATTTAAAGATACCCCCCTCCCCACAAAAAAGATGAATAAAATAAAGATTTTTTTTTTAAAATCCCTAAAACACACTATATAAACAATAAAACAACTCTTTAGTAATCTCGCTTTACCACATAATTTAGCATGGCGTTTTTTTAAAAATCAGTTCTTTGCATCTCTTGAAAAATTTTCAAAAGCATACATAAGCGTTTAGAGATTTATGAGGACAGTGTAGATCACTGTTTACTGAATCATCAACTCGATGGAATGTTGTTGTATGTAATTGTATATATTGTGAAAATCACCTTTGAGTTGTGCTCGAAATAAATATAGACATTTTTATACTAAACGAGAACGAGTCTGGTTGCTGGTTCCTATTTTGTTGTCACTTCACTTCGTTTATCAGTTTCATCGAGTATATTATTATAATCTCGTTTTTCTGCTGGGACAATGTCCCTCTCTGTCCGGGTTGGCCCTGTCAGGCAGGGTCGAAGCAGCCCGTCCCTTATGACCTTACAGCGTTGCAAGGGACGTTAAGCCAAAACCAAACCAAACCAAAGACAATTTATGCAGTCAAGAAAGCAGGTTTTGCACTGATTACGCAAAGAAGAATTTACGATATCAGAACCGAACCCCACTTTTATTCTGAATGATTATTTTTATAAATTTTCCAGCTATACCTGTAAAGAAATTCCGAGTAATACAATCATACTGAAAGGGGTGGCTAGATTTTATCCGTTTGGCTCTGTTAAAGAAGAAAAAGAAGAACATCCACATCAAGGAGAGCCCAACAGTTGGAAGAGCGTCGTGACGAGAACTGTGCGGCTGTAGAGATGTCAGTGCGAAAACGTTCCCAAGAAGTTGATGCATTGTTTGAACATCTAGATAGATCCCGGTGGGGGGGGGGGGGGGGGGGGGGGGGGGGGGGGGGGGGGGGGGGGGGGGGGGGGGGGGGGGGGGGGGGGG
>JAUKPP010258023.1:0-12099 GCA_032273245.1 Phyllaplysia taylori
GAAGTGTAGATATTGAGGTGGGCATCCTCTGTACTCTTTTATGATCCCTTAGGGCTAAGCATCCCATTAACTTGTTCTAACTTGTCTTTTATTTCACATTGAGCAACACAATGTATGGTTTGATTCTAAGGCTCAAGACTTTCTTCTTAGCCATGTTTGCATTGAGAGAAAATCGTTCAGTCTCTTTATATGTGCTATAATGTGTGGTTGGTTTCATAGTGTTGAGTTTTTCATGACATTTTTATTTGCCTGAGATTCATTCTACACGTCTTGTGTTTCAAGGCTAAAACAGCAAAAGAAGCTAGCGTCTCTATAAATAAGTCACTTCTAACTTGCGTCTTACAGGACCGGTCTATCGCTGTGTGGGAATTGCAAACACCAACAGAGATCAATCTGCGCCGGGTCCTGGTGGGTCACCGAGCTGCGGTCAACGTCGTGGACTTTGATGAGAAGTACATTGTGTCAGCCTCAGGGGACAGGACCATCAAGGTGAGGCGTTCATACAATGAGAGAAATTGTTTATTTGGGATCACAGTCCAGGCAGCTCTTGATCCTTGCTTGCGTGTACTATCCTGGTTAATAAAGCTTTCATGTAAGAGTAAAGTGTATGGTAATTTGCTTGTGTTCTGTTAAAGTCAGCTTTTACGTGCATGGGGAAAGTGCTACATTGTGACTGTAACAGCTTTTATTTATAAATTCTCCAGCTTCAGACATTAAAATCCTTTCAGTGGTATACAAACTGGGCTATGTACTTCAACCTTCTGAATTGCAAAGAATGTATTTTGTACGGATATTGACTGTCTGTTTGATCTTGGGAGTTTGTAACATCAGTGAATTATCTCCACAGGTGTGGAATACATCGACCTGTGAGTTTGTGCGTACCTTGAACGGCCACAAGAGAGGTATCGCCTGCCTGCAGTACAGGGAAAGACTTGTCGTCAGCGGCAGCTCAGACAACACCATCAGGTCAGTGACTCTCGGAGCAGAGGGAGTAAACCACACACGCTTGTGTATTGTCAGTGTGTAGACGTACGAGGGAGAATAGTTTGTGAAATGCATGCCTAGAGTTTACTTACGAGCAGGAATGTGCGCTATGTATAAATGCGATCCATTATTTTTCCATTGAGATAACTGTGCGGCTATAAGGTTCTATGGGTATGTGCCCATCTTAGTCTTAGATTTATAGTTGTTCATGGTTTAATGAATGTGTTTTGTTGTTGCTGCACACACTGACAAGGGCACAGGGTAAAGAGAGTAGAGTTATGACATTGCACAGGGATCTACACAGTCTTGCCCTCTCGTCATTTCCTCTGCCTTGTGTCACTCATATATAACTATGTCCTGCAGACCGCGTCTTAATACCTTTAGTTCAATTTCGTCCTGCTCTCACACTGTCAGCTGTAATGTTGGTTTTGTTGGAGCCATCGAAGATGTAACAGCTTTTATTTGTTGGCATTGTGAAGGGGAACAGATCCGAGCAGAGAGAAGTAGGTTGATCTGGTTGCTACCTACCTCTTGGTTCGATGGGGAGGAAATCATCCTGTAGTTTATTTTGGGTGATTCTGACCTATGAATCCATAAGGCGGATGGAATCACTTCCATGTGGTTTTCTCATGTTGTGTCAGGGGGTTGGGCAGGGCTTTGGTATTGTCCACATTTTTTATATTCCTTGCCATTTATTGACATTGTCTGCTCGTCTTCTCCTACAATGAGTATGACCTTGCAATAAGTTACAGTGTGGATAATGCCGCAAAAGTTGAAGAAAAGGAAAAAAACAATTAAGCTAATGTTGTGTTTGTTCCCCAGACTGTGGGACATTGAGTGTGGAGCCTGCCTGCGTGTGTTGGAGGGACATGAAGAACTAGTCAGATGCATTCGCTTTGATAACAAGAGGATTGTCAGTGGTGCTTATGATGGGTAAGGATCTCTGTGAGAGAGAGAAATGTTGTCCTTCAAATTTCTTATAGTGATGATTGTGCATTTGTAAGTCTTTTGGGGATCTCAACTTTCACAATTGTTACAAAAATTCCTGAAGAAATTGTAGCACTTGTGAAAGCCCTTTCTTATTATGTTATTTTTTATGGATTGTTAACGGTTTGTGTTTGATTTTGGCTTAGTTTCTCTAGTTTTTGCAACACTGTTTAAGTGACGGGCTACTCCGGCCCTGCCTGTCAGGGCCCACCCGGGCTGAGAGGGACACAGTCCCAGCAGAAAGACGATCTGCTTGACCAAACTGTCCCGCATGGGCCTGGAATTCGCATCTTCTTATTGAAAGGTGAAGGGCCTAACCACCACACTACAGATACAAGTCTGTCAGCGAGCAGTCTAGTGACTTTACAATGTTGACAGTGCTGTAAAACCATATCGAAATAAAGCAAGATATCAATTTGCTCTTGAGATACCTGTAAACTTACTGGAAGACCCGCTTCTTTGAAAGTCACTCTGCTGTGTTATGAAAAAGCTGAGGGTTATTATCTCTTTAAGAAGGGAAAATGTGTCTTCTTTATGTATGTGATAATTGGCATGTGTTTTGTTCATGTTATGATCTGCAACAACAACCACGTCTTCTCCCCTCTTACTCTCTTCCCCTTTCCATCTTTCCATATGTACTGACGTGCTGTGCACTTGTAGCATTGCTTTGACACCCTCAGTGTCTTGCCAACAATATTTTTTTATTAACTAATTCTTTCATTTTTTTTTGTCTGTATATTGGAAAAAGTTTACACCAGAGCTTTCCATGCAGCTTTGACAACACAGCAGGACTTTCCTCATTGTGAGTTCTTGTTTATGGTATATTTGTTTTTTATCTTCTTTAGGAAAATCAAGGTGTGGGATCTGCAGGCAGCGTTGGACCCACGAGCCCCAGCCGCCACACTCTGTCTCAGAACTCTTGTGGTGAGTACCGGCCACTGATGCCGTAAATAAAATTTTAAACCTAATCAAGACTTATGGAAATCTGTAGAAGTTCAGGTTAAATCTTGTAAACACTAGAAATTTATAGTCGACTCCATTTGTGTCCAAATTTATTTGAGCCAGTTTTCGATTATTCATATTTTTCTTGAGTCAGTGCCCCTCTTCTTCTTCACAGCCATAAATCAATTCAGTAGAACTTCAGATGTGTTCTTTTTTATTTTACTCCCCCTACATTATCAACTTATCCATTGTCGACTGTGGATGCTCGTGTTAAATATTTCTAAGACTTAATATCTGTTGACTGGTGTAGAAATTGGTTTTAACTCTTATGAAGACCACAACTCTGTAAAAGCTCACGGTAAACCTTATGAACATAAGAGCTCTCTAACATGGTCAGCGCCTCACAATTGTCTTTGTGTCTACTGCAGGAGCACTCCGGTCGCGTTTTCCGCCTTCAGTTTGATGAGTTCCAGATAGTGAGCAGTTCTCACGACGACACAATCCTGGTGTTTGATTTCCTCAACGTTCCAGTGCCTGAGCCTCAGAGCCAACACTCGCCCTCTCGAGGCTACACCTACGTCACCAAATGATCACCTGGACCTTTGACCCTTCTACACAGACACAACCTAGCAGAGTACAACAAGCTTATTACAACAGCAGCAACAACAAAATGATGACCACTGGACTGGACAATGCTGGCTAGCTCGGATGCTCCGACGCCTCTTGCCTCCTCCAGTGTGTGTCCCATTGGCCTTCAGGATTACAACACCATGGCTTTATCTGTCCCATTTTGTACCCCGGGCACATGGATGGGAGAAATATTACAAGAGACTTGTTTCACTTTGTGTGTCTGTGAGTAGATGGTGGATATCTTTTTCTCTCTCTCTCTCTCTTTCTGTGAGAGGTGCTATGCTCACGCTGGCACACACAGAGGAACAAGTGATGACCAGTGTGTTTTCCTGAGGTTGACCACCGCGCTCCTCAACTTCTCCGTGTGTCGTGCCAGCGAGCCTACAGAGCTGGAGATGTGGACTGATCTCAAACACAGACACTACCTGGACGCTTGGACTTAACTCGTACTTTGCCAATTAAGTTCTACCAGTATTTTTTCTCCGTCTCTGCTTTCACAAATGTTACTTAGGAATGCAAGTAGCAGCAGCAACAATGTAATGTAATCTTTTATGTGATGTCCACCCAGATCGGAATTGTGATGTCAGTCATGGTTTTTTTTTTACCTTGGTCACTTCTCCTAGAGCCGAGGTTCCTGGTGAGAGTTTTCTGTAGCACAAGGTCACCCCTTCCCATGGTTATCTCAACTAGAGAATAACGTCCCCTTGCATTCCTTGCTGTTGCACTTGCCCTCGGTTTTTACTGCTCTGTGTGTGTGTGGACCGTTCCGTGAGGTTCCCCCCTTTCTCTTTCCTAGTGTTTGATCAAAGTGTTGGCAATCACTAAACTTATTTTTTATCTAGGTTTGTAATGCTGAAATTGGAGAGCGGTGTTCTGTCTGCTTTGCCCTTTGCTGCTGGGCCTGAACTGAAAATGTTCAGCCATGTGCTATCTTTCTCTTTCTCCTCTTTCCTTTTTGGTCTCTATTACATTTGAGTGTTTATTTTATTACCTGGTACAAAGTCGAGCTTAGAAAAAGAAAACTTGACAGTTCAGTCGGTCGCATCACTGCCATGACAATTTGTCACAGATGTGATCCAAGTTTTGTGGCAGACTACTGTTACACACAATATGAATGCATATTGTCGTAGATTTGAAACAATAATATGTCAATATTAAACCTCAAGCTGGCCACTTGATGCCAAACTGAATCAATATGTGTACTTGGACATGACAATTTTCTTGTGTGAGATATAGCCAAGTAGTTGAGGTGGTCCAACTTGTCCAGGCCAGAGGAGTCTCGAGTCCTGTGCACAGTACTCCAGCGATGGAACTGTTGTGTTAGTACTGGCACACGGAGTCAAGGCAACCTGGCATTGTCGACTTGGATTTTCTCACTACCTGATTTTCCCGACATTTCTTGGTGGGCTCTTTCTCATCATGTTTCTATTTTATTGAATCTTCAAGTGAATTCCTTGAGCAAGTGTGAGAGTCGTGTCAAGTGATTGGTGTCATTCTGCAAAGTCATAACCTCCTCCATCATTTGGCATGCCACAAGTTTTTTGCTTCGGTTATGGTTTTTGTCTTTGGGCTTTCTGCTGTCACACGCACTCATGGACAGTTGAGGGCCTCTGCCTGCATGGCATTCGCATGTGTTATGGGATTTTAAACTATTTTTTATCTGAGCATGATTTGTTCAGACTAAGTGCGTTAGCATGTGTGTAGCATCATGTATGTATGTGGATGGAGTCAATGTTGAATGTTGAGTGTCAGTCTCACCAGGACAGGGAGTGTCAAATTGTATAAAGTTTTTTCACAATGCATTGTGGCAAGTTTGTGAGGCCAGGTATGAGTTATCATGAGCTTAAGACAAAGGTGGAGAGTGTATGTGTTGTTGGCAACCACCCCCCTCCCCATCCAGAGCAGAAAAAGAGCATTTCCTTGTATGGGTGTTACTCTGCCAGCTGTACTCCTCACTGGAGCTTTACGTTTCCCACCTTGGGTTTTATAAGTCAACTTCTCGCCTTCCTTGATGTTTCTGTGGATTTTTGGTTTCTTCTTCCAGTGATTTTGTGTTGAGGATCATTAGCTTAGATTTGGGTCTGTTTTGTGTGGAGGAGTGTTGACCTACTGACCTCTCCCTACCTGTCTTGACAGTGTTTCTATTGTCACGCCCTGTTTCGACAGAAGGGATCTCTTGTAGGTGATCACATCACTCTTTGCTCTCATAGTTCTTGTGAGTTCAAATGAAATCCTATGGATGCACCAGATTCTCATGGTCAGTCGCCCACTCTGGCCCGAGACGTACAGTAGCTATTCTCACCTCACCTTGATAGCTGGGTCGCTGGTAGTAAATCAGACTTGCCATTACCCCACCTTCACTTCCAGTCAACACAAATGTCAGTTTTGCTCTCGGAAGGGCTAGTCAACATTTCTTAACTCCACAGAAATCTCATTAGCTCAGTGAAAGTAGAACCCACTATTAGCATTAGTTGTTAAAAGTAGCATTCACTTGGTAATCTTAGAATGTAATTGGACGTTTTCACAAACTTCACATGATAGACTGTTTCGTGGGACTCTTTGTCAAGCAGCGTTTGTGTTGTGAGTGTCAGACAACTCTGCTGGTGCAGTATAAGACGGCACAAAATGTGATGGCAGATCTGGAGTAGGACAGGACACAGGGCCCTCTCGTGTTGACGTGTCAAACTGCCAGACAGTAGGCTGCTCTGTTTTGTTTCAGTGATTTCATCTGTTTAGTGCTTGATGTTTCTCTCATACCTTATTGTTTGTGCCACTTCCTGCTTGCAATACCCATGTAGATATGATCTTAGCTGTCAGCTGGTCTGGGCGTACAACTGCGTCCTAGTCGAGTGTCTAGTTGTTATTGATAATCCAATGGTTGAGAAGTTGCTTCATGTTGCCACTAGGCAGTCCATCTATCTCACACATTTGCATTCCAAGTGTTTGTCCCAGTTCCCAGCCCTATGCCCGAGGCAGCCCTCCCTGCCCACCCCCCTCACCACAGTCAACTGTTTGCCTCACTGACTGACCCAGCAGTGGCAAATGACCGTACTTTAAACCTTGAAAATTTCTTTCTAACTTTTTAACTATATATAGAGAGATTTAGATATGAAAATATGGAGCTCCATGCAATGTAGATTTTATGATAACAAAGCATTGCCATTGTTTGATGATGTACACAGATATATTTGATGCTTTCAGTTGATTCACATCTTACACAAGTGCAAATGTTCTCTGAAACTTACAGGATGTTTGGGCGAGTGATTTTTGGTTGTCTTTGGGTTATTTGTTTTGTTAGTTTGTTCGGTATGTTCTTACTTGTTGGTGTCATGAAATAACTTTTGCTGGTCATGTATCTTAGATTTTGTGACATGTTACATTGCTAAAATTATTTGCCTCCCCATTCATCTACCGTTTTCATTTGTATAAAAATAAACCACTGAAGTAATATATAGTTTTAAGAGTCGTTTTCTATGTATATAGCCTACATGGTATGTATGTGGACTTAGAATGCTGCTTTCACAAAGTGAAAAGTCCTTTGATATTGAGAATGTCCCAAGCAGTATTAAGAGCATTCTGATAGAATTTCTAATGACTGATTGTTTTTATGATATGCTCCTTACGACACTTATGATCATTTAAGAGGCAGGACCGCCGATTTTTAACAGCCCTTTCAGATCGGATGCGGCATTCAATATATTGTCGTATGGCATATGACAATATTGAATGTCGGCGACGAGATAGGGACAAGGGTCAGAGCTTTGGTTAGGTGGAAGTAGAACAACCCCTGCCCCCATCACAACCGTCCAACTGGAGGGTCATCAAAAAGTCCCTGAACGGATGCTCTCATTACTGACCAGATATCCAGTCTCAGCACTGATCTCAATGATTGTTGCAATGAACCATGGAAGAGAGCCCTGGTGTTTTGAAGCTTTTCTTTAATTTAATCTACATGTAACACTATAATATAAATATTATAAGATACAGGGAGAGCCTCCTCACAAAATATGCAGTTATGTCCCTTTTGATAACAAATTTTGACCAAGAGTCATTTGGCTGGGGAAAAAAATCTTTTTAGTCCAAATTTTTCTTGATACCATACCCAACAGTGTAGATTTAAACTTTAGAAACATGACGAAATGAAAGCAAAAAATTGAAGTTTTCTCCCATGAGCATGTATAACATGTATTGCATTTTGTGATGAAGCTCTTCCTGATAATATAGACTCGGAACTGTTGCCAATTGTAATCAGGGTGATAGGCCTGCATTTGATAGCAAGGGATATCTTGCGATTTAATCCCCTCAGATGTTTGCTCTGTAGGTGAGCCAACGATGTCATTTTTGTGAGATTTACTATTTGCAAGCAGGGGCCCTCCCGATCCCTGGCTATTGTTGCCTGCTTCAGAAAAAAGTGAGGACATCACCCCGTTGACTGTACCATGTGAATGGATTATGATGTATGATAAGAGTAAGAGGGCCGATAGCTCAAACTAGAGTTGCAGTTATGGTAGGCTACAGTAACAACAATTGTTGTATCATGAGCATTTATTATCTACTATCTGTTACGGAGTTGCAAATCACCTTGAAACACAACGGGCCCAGGTTAATACCACACCCAACCTCTCTGAACAAAAGTGGGCTTAAGTTTAAAATGGGTCCTCCTTATTGTGGTGCTGAGGTTTTACGGCACTATAAGGTCATTTCAGCAAAAGGACAGCGTAAACGTTACAGCTCCTAACAATTGAAGAGTTTTCCAAAACTTGTTATTTGCACTTTCGTTGAAAATAGAGGTATGTTTATCTTATAGACCTTTGTCCTCAAAACTTGCAGTGTTGCAATACCCGATAGTTTTCTTTATTTCAACTTTTGAAAAAATATTTTGCTAATATGAAAAACGAAAAGGCTGATTTTCTCAGAACTTTTCCGAGTGCAAATAGCGGGTTTTGGAAAAATGCTCTTCAATTACAGAACCATCACGCCACACAGCGAGAGCAGAATGGAATGCTTTCAAAGCTGATGATCAGATTCAGCAAACGGCTGTGATGAGTATTCATTGACTTTAGTCATTTAAAACATCATGTCGGAAAGAGAATGTGCCAGTAATTGTCTTGTGCCTGAGGTCAGTGACTCATTTTATAACAAAAAATGTAAAAAGTAAAAGTGACTGAAGACATGCAGCGGAAGGTATCCACCAACTGAATGTGAGTCAGCCAGTCTTAGAACTGATCTCATAATGCCAGACTCCTGAAGGGACAGCTACTACATTACATGCAATGATTCACCAGGACATCTTGATTACACTGTATATCGTCGCTGCAGAACTCTACACAGCTAACTTTGAATTTGGTGAAACATTTTCGTGAAATCAAGATTGACATCATAAAACTCATAAATGATTTTCAGACTGATTGACAGATCCAAAGAATCGTAGCAGCATTGGATTCTAAGCAGCTAAAAAATGCACATACATGTAGTAACCTTGAGTTTCTTTTTTTTTTCACTCACCTTAACAAATTACAAAAACCTACATGTAGTTAGCTGTATAGAGGTCTGCAGTGGAAAAAACAGCCCAGCAGAGAGGTAGAAAATCTATTTCAACATGGGGATGGAACACCCTTCATCTGCGTGATAGGCGAAGAGCCTCACCATTACACAACAGATCAGTACAACAGTATATGAGTAGAGCGGCTCACATACATTGGGTACTCACTATTCACTATAGAATCAAAGTGTGTACAGTGTACATGTATTTTGCCAGTCATTTTCCATTTGATCAAGTCACATTTTATTGTTTTGGAGAAAACAAAACAAAAGGTTTCATTTTATGAACATCAAGTTAAAAAGCTTTCATTCACATACATTGAATCCTTGTTGCTTTTCAGCAATCTAGGATAAGGAGTTCTTCTCAAAGCTATATAGTCAATAAATGTACTCCAGAAGGAATGAACAATTTGGTGTAACTGCCCTCATAATTGATGGCCCTGGTTCAAATCCTTGTGAGTAATGTGAGCAGTTTTGGGTTGGAGGGCACCCTAGAATGGTCTGCTCCCTCTATTTCTTTCCAAGTGTTTTTGTAATCCTAATCTATCTCCTGGCACTGAAATGACCTAGCAGTACAGATTGCTAATAGTGCTGATAAACCTGAAAAAAATGTTTAAAACAGTAAACAGAAGATATTTCGGGAAAACTGAACAACATCATAAGGTGGCCTACATAAACTTCTGACAGAAAATTGGCGTGTGGACAGTACTAACAATGTCTCACTCATGCTCACTCTCACAAATGTAGGGCCGCAGAGGAAAAAGCAGCATTGGTTGTTGCAGCAACAATGGAGATACAGGCCAACAAAGTCAGTTTCCAGCTCATATGGCTTTGACGATGGAAGGAATTATAATTTGATGAAGTACATAACAAAAATATCAGAAATGGATGTAGTTTCTTCGGAGGCACTGGTCAGCTAAAAATCTTTGATGGGGACATTAAGTTGCTTTTTCCCATGGGACCCCACAAATGTACACACTCTCATATTCTCACATACTCATAGACTACACACAAACTATGGTATTTTCCTACACAGTACCAGCATCATCTGGTTTATTCTTATCATACAACCGTCTCATAGCTTTTATCACTACTTCTCTCCTCTCCTCATTGCTCAGACTCCGCTTACGATAGTCCAGAAACCACTCGCTGGGATCGCTCAGTTTCACATTGCTCGGTGTAGTCATTGTTGCCTCAGTTTTCAACTGCGCTCGGGCAATAAGCGAATCGTAAAAGTCAACCCCACCTTTCGCTGTGTCTTCACTTAAACTCGCAGCCCTGGCATCCACCCTGCGCTGTGTGGATCGGTTGTTCCAGTCGTAGGCTTGCATGGAGCCAAACATCACGGTAGGGATGGATACAAGAAAGGAAAAGAATCTCGCTCCACTGAATGGAAGAATGTGAGACAGAGAATTTGCGACAGCGTAGCAACCACTTACAGACAGACCCAAGCCAAACGCATTGACATAAATCTGGGCAGATTTGGCATGGCACATTTCTCTTGCAAGTCCGAATTTCTTGGAATTCTCATTCAGTTTTAATGAGTCAAAAGTTCTTTTGCCTTCATCTGTATTAGGGTCAATATTGTACTTTGCTAACAATGCTGGGTTCTCCTCTGCCTGTTGAATAAAAGCAGAGGAATAAAACGCTGGCACTCCGAGCACAGCTCCCCACTTGGTGGTCATAGAGCCGCAGTGAGAAATGTCCGCAGATTTGGAAGGAAACAGTTGAAGGGTGCTCCCGGTCACTTCGGCGTGCTCCGCCCATTGGAACTCACGCTTGATCTGTCGAGAGAACACAACAAAATGTTTGTCAAATATCATGGTATGCACCTGTGTGATAATGTCTTGAAGAGATATCAAAGGATTTCAGAACAAAAGGAAATAGCCACCAGATGCTCAAAATGAAAGATTAACAAGTTGATGTAGGTATTCTACAAATACTTTGGGGTCACCATAAATGAAAGGTGAAATACTTAAATAGCTTGCCCATGTTATAAAAATCGTTTCTATCGATAAAACAATGACAAACATGTTTTCATGGAGCAACATTGCTTGGTATATATACTCATGTGCAAAAGTAACTTGACACTTTGTTTTTAGCTTGTATCTTTGCTTTCCGTGTGAGCTACAGCACAAAACATTATACCTAAATAAAGAAAAATTATCTGGCTACCTGTCTGCCAATTTTCATTGCAATCCGTTTACAGTCGTTGGAGTTACAATAGTTTTTACAGAGACAAGTCGAAATTGTTGCGTCTGAAACATGACAAAGAGCAAAAAATGCACCGAACTGATACGGGGTGTGTCCACTAAAGCACTCAATAACCGCGCGCAACTCATCTCATCATGGAATTTGAGAGGGGATAATCTTCATCTTGAGTTAGTTCGTCCTAGGCTGCTTGAATTTGTCCCTAAAATCATCTTCATCTATGATTCGTTGCTAATTCTGTCTAATTTTCCTCCTCAATGAGGTCCTAGAAATGACTCATGAGAATTAAGTCGGGATTGGTCACTGGCCATATTTTGTGTACTGTCCCATTCATTTCCAGAAGAAATATTCCGGTAAAAATAACTCCCATCTTGAAAGTCTTCCGAAAGCAAAGTTGACTGAAAAGAATATTTTAACAATGTATCTGTTGAATAACGAGAGACAAACACGTTGTTCTCGTCTGCACTTGTTTTGAGTAGTCTTCCGCATCACCTTTCGTGTAAATTTCAACACTCCTCATTATTGAACGCCTTTACAATTGTGTAACAGGCCAGGTACGTTAAATAGTCTAGCAAACATTTAGACCTCACATCCAGTTTAGATATTTCCGAGATGTCTTGCTTTTTCTTCCGTGGATACCTCTTTTGGATCTCATTACTGAAGTAAGACTTACAACATGAACTTGCACTGAATCAAATCAACAATTTGACCCACTTCATAGCAAAATACAAAGTGGAGTGGATCAGTGTTCTATGAAAATACAGCATGTCAAATTGATCAATAATCGAGGATTCAAAAGTCAGT
>JAUKPP010258034.1:0-12099 GCA_032273245.1 Phyllaplysia taylori
CGTCATCACTTGTGTACTCGTTGAGTCATTAAAAGCTCATTGACCCGTACAAAGAGTGATGAGTTATTCTTTAGTAACCAAACTAAATCTAAATCATTGTTCTAAATGCTGGGTTTACTGCCATCAGCTGATCGGACTACGCGCGCACGCACGACGCAATCTTGACTTGAAAGATCTCAAATACGATTAGTTCCTGTATTTTCCACTCCACTCTGCATGTGTAATTATTCTTTTTTAGCAGTTCGCAGAATGATGCAGATCACATGAGCAAGCGGACAAAATGGCGGCTACTTTCCATTTCTCAAGGGAGACGCCTCCTGATTCAACGTTTAGTGATTTTCAGGCACTGAACAAGTTCCAGAATGAGGTTTGCTTTTGAGTTTCGTAATTCACATTAGTTAGAAATAAGTGAGGTCCTTCTGTTCTTCTTCTGTCTGTCTATTCATTTCATTTTAATCTACGTGTGTAGGTAGGCTACACACAGTACAGGACAGGCTAACCCTGGCCTGGCCCTGCTGGGGCTGGGGACTGATGGACTTGGACTCGGCCCCTCACCAAGCCAAACTCCCAAAAACAATACAACGACAACAGACTTAAAAGACTGACCAGTGCCAGTCGTTGAAGTTGAAGTCATGTATTGCCCATTGAATTTGAATTACAATTACATTGTTCGGAAGAAGTTCTGAAGAGGGCCTTCGTTCGGACCAACAACGCACAAAAGAGAGGGGATATTTTTAGCCCAAAATCTTTAGCATCTATTTATGTCAGGGATTTTAACAATGAACTGCAATCTCATATGGCGATAATTAGAAAGTTTCTGGATGATTTCTATCTATTATTATTATACTTCCCTCAAGTTATAAGTGCTGTTTTTGTGTGGTTAGACTTTTTACATTTCTGGTAGCATGGGGGAAAAACATGGACAATACGAATTGAGGTTATTGATTCGTCACGCTACTAGCAGCCTTTTACTTTAAAAGTGTTGTACTGGATTTATCAGTTTATTTGAATTACAAATCTTATCTTTGCACTTTCTCTTTCAGTTGTTTGGTCATCTCGTGGACTATGCATTTCAGTTTCTGCTTGAGCCAAGCAAGGTTAGTCAGTCTACTAAACTTGTAGTAGTTTCAGTTCTTTTTCTTTGCAGTAAAGTTTTTATAAACAGAGGGAGGTTCAAGAATGCATGCATAGTACAGTGGTTTTGCTTAAAAACAAGAACCAGGTTCAATCCCGAGCGCGAACGATCTGTTGTTTTTTTCTGCTGCGATTTTTTCCCTCTCAGTCCGGGTTGGCCCTGACAGGCAGGGTCAAAGTAGCCCGTCTCTTAAATGACCTCACAGTGTTGCAGGGGACGTAAAACTGGTAACCAAAACCAAACCAAAAACAAGAACTTCAGATAGCAAGAAAAACAGGTTCCCATTCTGTGATGAATGGGCCCTTAAGGGAACTTCTAAGAGGAGGCATACAGGATTCGCATTCTGGCTGCATTAAACCTATTTTTATTATTTGGTTCGCAATTTGATGTGCATGTCTATTTCTGGCCATATTGAGGTATTGATAATATAAGGTTTGTACCTATTTCTTATTTCTTATAGTTTTTGTGACAAGGTCATTGATCTTTCTTGAAAATAAGTGAAAATATTTGCAATTAAGACAACTTAAGTCATCAGCGGCTGGAAGAAGAATTATAGAGAAAAAGCTGGCTTTCAGAAATACATTTTTGTTAGGTTCTTTTTATATAGAGTTGTTTAGTATAGAGCAGCGGTTCCCAAACTTTTTCATTCCGCGACCCCCTTTTGTAGGCCAAAACGATCGGCGACCCCCCTAAATCAAAATAATATTGTGAACCTGTCAGTTTTAGGCTAAAAATTAATAAAATCATGGACCCTTCGCGACCCCCCGAGATTGCCGTCGCGACCCCCGACCCACAGTTTGGGAACCACTGGTATAGAGGATACCTGGATTATAATTGGGGCACAAAAAATCACGCACTGTGAAAATTGCTCAACAGTCCTAAAGATACCAACATCTTTGTTTCATTTGTTACTAGCACCTAACTCCTAAGAGCCCCAACACACTGAGCCTAGGTGTTTGGTCTCAGACCCTGCACAATGGTACTTCTAAGGTTGAGATTGCATTTTGTAACATTTGCTTTCTTTTTTACTTGGATCTTAGAGAAAATCTATGAGCAAGTAGAAAATTGTTTCTTTAGAAATTCATAGATCTGATTCAATCTAAATATTCATTTTACTTTTGTCTTTCATTTCCCCAGTCATCGAGACTCATGTCCCAATTGGAAGACTTTGCTCAAGAAAATGGTCTTGGCGTCGGGGCCTTGAGAAATGTCGTGAAAAGTCTTGTATCCTTACCGAATGGTAAGCTCTGGTGAAATGCGTCTTTCTTGAAATCTATTTATGATTGGCTACCTTTTTCAAATCTTTTTAAAAATCATTGATTTTATGTCATTTGTCAAATATGTAAAACTGAAAAAATTCTGTTGTGAATAGTAGATGAAACCATGGTTGTATTTTGATATTCCATAAGTTTTTATCAAGACCAGGTCGGATTTCTATGAGACCTTGACCTTATCATAATGTCTTAGTTTGGTTAACAGTTTTACGTCTCCTGCAACACTGTAAGGTAATTTAAGAGACGGGCTACTTCGACCCTGCCTGCCAGGGCCAACCCGGACTGAGAGGGAAAAAATCCCAGCAGTAAAAAAACCCAGATCGTCCGCGATCAGGGATCCATCCAGGGTCTTCCCGCATGCAAGGCAAAGAGCCTAACCATTACACCACAAAGACCTGAAGTCATGATGTTTCAACATACTCTATGGGTCAATGTGAAAATATGAACATTGTTTTTGTTCCTTTCTTTGTCATTCTATGCTTTTCTTGGATTTTTTTCAATCTGTTTTTATCATGTCTCTATTTTTGTGTTTGTTGTTAAGAGTGATTTTCGGTCCAGTCTGCTCGGTAGCCACTGAAGACTTTCCGTAATTCACTTTCTGAAAAGTTGGCCAGTCTGCATTATATCTTATCATGTATATGATGTATGAAGGTTTAATGACAGGGATGACTGATGTTCCCCATACATTTAAAACAGATTCAGATACTGCAATAATAGAAATATTGATTTGAACAACGGGATTGGTTTTGCAGGGTTTTTTTCCACTTTAGGATTTGTGAGTTAAGAAGGTCGCAAGACATATATTTTCCTAAGATTGAACAAAATGCAAAATTTGTATTTTTTTTCTTTCTTGATCAGTGGCCCTCCGGAAAAGTTTAAGTCCATCTCAAGTTCAAGAGGATCTGAGGAATTTAGGTAAGTTTTGTCTGTTGAGATAAGTTTAGTGTAGGAGAACAGTTTGGCGATTTTCCTCATGTACTGAGAGTGTAATCAAATACTATATCATGATAAAAAATATAAATGAATGAGCTTTTAAATAGGGTTGCACTCAAACTGCTGTTGTTGGTTGTGGTGGTTGTTGTTTTTTTCTGTCATTGTCACTCACTTGATTTGTTTTCATTACCCTATAAATAAAGAGGAGTAATACTTTGTGCTATAGTTATCTTTATTTTACAAAACACCAACTGCTGTTGAATACGCCTGGACTGATTAAGTGGCCATTTCTCACAAGAAATCACTAACTCAGGCTGTATTGGGCAGAGACCATTAGCTGTATAGAGAGGTTGAAAATATGGGGAAAAGGCAAAGGTGCTGCGTAGCAATAACCATTAGTACAGGTGCTGTAGAGAGATGGCCACTAAGGGAGGTTCAGCTGTACTTGGCTGACCAATATTTTACCCATATCTGCAGGTCTGTCAGAGGAGAAGGCCCAGATGGTGTCCAGTCACTTTGAGGCCAACCTGGTGTCTCTGTCACGCGGAGCCTTGGGCCAGACTCTGATGGTCAATCAGCTGGTGGACATTGAGTGGAAATTTGGAGGTGTGACGTTTTATTTGTGTGTGGTTTTTTTTAAAGGTTTTATATCTTAATCGACACAGTAAGGTAATTTCAGTTCCAGGAAGTCAATTAGGACAGCAGTAACATTTAGAAAGGAGAAGAAGGTCAATGTCTTTAGAGCACCTGACATCTACCTGAAAGATGAGAGGAATCAGAGCTTTTTAGGCTTTTTGTTGTTCTTGTTGCCAGTCAGACACTTTGCTTATTGTTTGGCAAAAAGGCGAATACCCCATTACAGTCCATGTACTATTCGCCCTTATACAACACAACCAATCACTTGTTTAGGTTATTCACCCTTCAAATAGTGTTCACAACCTACAGAGTCATAGTAGTGTAGCTCTGTGCCCTGGAAATGGATAACCTTAAAATTGGCCCTTTCTTACTACAGGAGTGCAGTGTTGTCTCTAGACTTCTGTGACTAGATAAATGCTGAATGCAATGAATGCAGTCATTGAGCAATTCACTGCCAGTATCAATACATCACTTTGGGGTATGATAATAGTTGCAACCATTGACTCAGGGGCTGAACTATGCAGTATGTCACATCATTTTAATGTTGCCCTGGTGAAGTTTCCTCAGTGAAGCAATTCGCAAAGTTTCCTACTGCATGCGTAGACAAAGCCTTAGTGAATAATATTGAAAGTGTGAAAAGGACAGGTCAGAATGGAAAGAAGACAAGATAGAGGGCAATATAGATGGCACTACATTAGGCACATCCTATGAAAAGCAAATGAATATATTTAAATGGAATGCACAGGGAATGAAAGACGAGAGGAGGTATGAGACGTTAACACACTTGATGATAACAAATGAATTCTAGGCGTCAAAATGACCTTAAAGAGTCGATGGAGCGGTAAAACTGTAACCAATTGAAACAAAACAAATGAATGCTAAGATGTAATCCACATGGATAGCAACGCAGAATAGACATGAAATGATGTGGATGTTGATGATTGAAAACACTTGGGGTCAGTCAAGAGTAACGGATGAACATGAAAGTCACTTTCCCATGGCAAGGCTGACGGGTATTGCGGAGGGAGAATCAATTCATAGCAAACTCATTGCGTCACATGCAGGGCATTATAATGTGTTGGACAAAGTGAATTGCCAAAGAGGCTAATTCTTCAAGTGGGCGAGAAATAATATTACAAACTAAATTTGCTGAGACAGAATTACAAGTCCAGAGCACTAGGAGGTTGAGTTTTAGATGTGTATCTTTTTCTGTCTTTTCTGCTGATTTATTCTTTCTGAAACTGAACAAAAGCAATATGAGCTGCAGGAGAGAAGTTTTCCTGGATTTTATATTGTTATTGTACTGCGACATTACCTAGGTCTATACTTATCATTACATGTATGTATTATTGCTTGTATGAATATGAATATATTTGTACACAATTGCAAAAAGAATTTCCCCACGGGGATAAATAAAGATGACTTTTCTTTTTTTCTTTTTCTTTTCTTTCATCATTTCTGTGTTCTTTTACTGTTTCAGTGACAGCATCCAGCAGTGAGTTGGATAAAGTTGGCAATACATTCTTACAGGTGAGGGGAAAATGCTTTGCTCTCTCTTTGCATGCTTTGCCTGGATATGTCTATCACTTCTGTTCTTTTCATTACCACTCTCACATAATCTCTCTATCTCTCTCTATCATTTTCCCTCTTCTCCTTCTC
Organism: Phyllaplysia taylori; assembly: GCA_032273245.1. NCBI lineage: Eukaryota > Metazoa > Mollusca > Gastropoda > Aplysiida > Aplysiidae > Phyllaplysia > Phyllaplysia taylori. Next base: position 5,638 of record JAUKPP010258034.1, read on the forward strand.
TCTCTCACCCTCCCTATCTCTCTTTTTCTGTCCCCCCGAATTAGGGGCAAATAGATATTAATATTAACCTCATATAATATGGGGATGATGAGAGATGAAATCCCCTACAGCAAAAACAGATCTATTAATGCATAGCTCTTTATTTCTTTCACCTTAAATACCTCATTGTTATATATAGATTAGCAATATAGATATTGATAGTAATAATACTACATTTAGATTGCCTGTTTTTATTTTAACGACATGCTCACTAGAAAAGAAAATTACAAATTGTCAGACTCTCTTGTACATCAATGCATTTGATAAAGGAATACAATATTTTTACAGGAACCTCATTTGAAAACATAAGTCATCATGAGTCGTTTGTCAACTACAGCGACCCATTGTTCACCCAATATTACTTATTAAATATGAGGTTTCAGGAGTCCGATAAAAATCTTATCCATGGAATCTGCTGAAACAGAATTCTGTGTATATAGAGAAATGAATTACAATGATATAATTTGCAGTGTATCAAACAAATTATACCGGCGCTGTGGTGTAATGGGTAGGCTCTTCGCCTTTCACACAGAGGACGTGAGTTTGAGGCCCGCGTGGGGCAGTTTGTTTGATTGAGTGTCTCCGTTTTTCTGCTGGGACAATGTCCCTCTCAGCCAGGGTTGGCCCTGACAGGCAGGGTTGAAGCAGCCCGTTCTTTAATGACCTTACAGTGTTGCAAGGGACGTTAAGCCAAAAGCAAACCAAACCAAAACAAATCATGTGCTCCAACTTATACATTATGATATTTTTCTGCTGGGACAATGTCCCTCTCAGCCCAGTTTGGCCCTGACAAGCAGGGTCGAAGCAGCTCGTCCCTTAAATGACCTTACAGTGTTGCAAGGGACGTTAAGCCAAAATCAAACCAAACCAAACCAAAACAAATTATGTGCTCTAACTTATCTAGTATGATATTTTTCTGCTGGGACAATGTCCCTCTCAGCCCGAATTGGCCCTGACAGGCAGGGTTGAAGCAGCTCGTCCCTTAAATGACCTTACAGTATTGCAAGGGACGTTAAGCCAAATCCAAACAAAAGCAAACCAAACCAAACCAAAACAAAACAAAATAAACCAAACCAAGTTATGTGCTCTTACTTATATACATTATTATATACATAATTTCTCCTACAGTTGAAGCTGGTTATCAACACAGGCAATGGCATGAAGAATGTTTTCCTAGGTAAGGAAATTTTCACTAAGTTTAGATCTGTCAACGAGCAACTAGAACAGTAGTCAGAAAGAAAAATAAAGTGGAAAAATGAAGGTATCACGCTAACTCATGCTACTTTCTTGCTGCTAGCCTAAAGAAAATCTGAAACTATTAAAGAAACAGAAAAATTTTTCAATGAAAGATAGAATCATTTTTTTTTTCTGATTAACCCATCAATAGTTGTGTCCGTTAATAACTGTCTGTATGCAACATGATCAATTTTCAGTAATTATCATAAAATCATTTGCATGCCTTATGTATTATTAGTTTGGGGAAAACTTATAATTCTTGATTAACATACAGTAGAACATGCATATCTCGATGTTTGTTAACTCAACATTCGGCTTAAGTCAACACGATTTGGAATTCCCAACTTCTTTATTTTCTACATCGACATCCCTTAAGTCTACTTTCTCTTTACTCGACGTGATTTCAATCTATCTCAAATTCTTGAGGATATGCTTCCCCAGTGCAAATCAAGAAAGGGCAAGGGTCAAGAGGTGAAATTATTTGTTTGAGCATGTACTTTTATAGCTGATTTCGAATCAGAAATATATTTTATCCTTTCTTTCAGAGCTTACATTACCTCAGTTCTACTCGTTCCTGCACGAAATGGAGAAAGCCAAAGCTAGTCTGGAGTACCTGGGATAAAATCCTGTGACAATTTGGCAAACAGCTGTGGAGTTATTGTGCTGCAGAATCATAGACATCTATGTATAGACCACTTCATGTACTGACTCAAATAAGCTCGGAGTCCAAATGGTGGAATCTGAGTGGAGCCACTTCCGTCAAGATTTGGACTGGAAAGTTCTGTAAAGTCATTTGCTGGGTGCTTTTTACTATTATGAAACATACACTTGATCCAGTTTACTGTTGTTTGAGCTTTTACACAGGTTCCAGTATCAGGGGATTTTAAAGCACTAAAAGTAAAAGTATTGAAAAAGACAGTTCATCAGAAAAAGATTTTTTCCTATTTCGATTAAGCAATGCTCAGAATGTTATACAGGTAGGTTCATATATTTACTACCAGACCGAGGTGATAACTTACACAGAATTTAATCAAATTATTCACTGACTTCTTAATTTTTTTTTGTGATTCTAGATACTCTCACTTGTATGACCATTCTGCTCATCATACAAACAGGGTAATAATTACAGGTAAAAACAAACCCTGGAAGAACAGTAGCTTGTAGACCATGGGTCAGATATCTATAACTCACCAACCATGTGTGGCTCTTTTGATGACTGCATCTGACTTGCAGATAAATCTTAGCTTTAGGGCTCGACACTAGCTGTTCTACCAGTATTCAGTGTTAGAAAATATCAGTACCTGTACCGTGCGTTATGGCTCTCACAGAAATACATTTAGAAATATTTAGCTTTCATGGTTCTCTCAGCCACAAAGTTTCCGGACCTCTGCTGTAGATTATTCCTAATGTGTGAGCTTTATAACAATCTTCAGTACCGTGTCTGTCTTTTTAATAGTAGTTTTGATAACTATTAATATTATTCAAGTATAATCGCAGGGTGTTAAACCATCACCATTGGATATTGTTCAAAGAATTCCAGTGTGACTAATTTGAAATGTGATATTGGTTATGTTAATATTATTTCATTGCTTTTGACATTGTTTTTAAATTGGATGCTCCTTCATGGGCAAAGAAATCTACTAAGCTATTGTAAAGGTATTGGACTGATATTTGGTATATATTCAACTGTGAGTGCTCCTGTAACTGACAGTGCGAATTACAGGAGACTAGACTTTCATAGTTCTATGTGTCTTGTGCTATAATCTATACTTTATTATGTTGTCGGCATGGAAGAAAAAGCTGCTTGGATCTTTTAATCAGTTGAATGTGTGTTGCTACTGCATGAAAAGAGTATGACGAAAGTTTTTGCATTTTGCCCCTTGTGATGATTTGTTAAATTAAAGACATGAGATGATTCATTTCATCTTCAGATTTCTATATCAATGAATCAAACTTTTATCTTCTTCTCATTTGTTGCCCCAAAATCAGAATCACACCTTTAGAGGAATTATGTAAATGAGGAAATGAGAACAAACAAATATCTCTGCATGGAAGACAGAAATGGAGATGGTCATATCAGCGGGACATGATATCTTTGAGCAGACCATCACCTTAGAACTTGTTTATTGCATCTCCAATGGTTCGGTGAGACAACTATGTATGTGACATCTCCATCATTTAGTGAATTGTTTGATGTCACTAAAATTTGATTTACCGGACCGGCGCTGTTGTGTAATGGTTAGGCTCTTCGCCTGTTATGCGGAGAACCTGAGTTTGATCCCAAGCACAGAAGATCTGGGGGGGGTTTTCTGCCGGGATTTATTCCCTCTCAGCCCGGGTTGGCCCTGACAGGCAGGGTCGAAGTAACCCATCTCTTAAATGACCTTACAGTGTTGCAGGGGACGCAAAACTGGTAACCAAAGTTATTCCTTTCTTCATCGGACAGCCACAATGATCTTCCCTGGCAATATTACCAGAGAGTCAACAACAGTGTCTGGAGCATCGACCTTGAAGCTGGCTGGCCGGACGTGCATACTGACATCCCAAGGATTAGACAGGGTCAACTTGGAGCTCAGGTCAGAATTCTTTTTTTTTTTTTAAATGAACACTTTATTAATCCCTATAGGGAAATTCAGATACAACGGCGTGTACATGTACAAGCATGCATCAAATAAATAAAAAAAATACAATGCATAAGTAAAAAAAACCCGCAAACATATTATTCATTGACAACCATACCGACGCCATTGTTGGTCGCCACTGAGCAGCGCCCGATTGAGCTGGGGTTGACATAAATTCCTCAAGGACACACCCCAGTGGTCACCTATTCCGATGGTGGCAGCATCCAACGTTGCTTGACATTTCTTGTGAACCAGAGTTCACTAACCACTCGACCACTATATAGATGTAATAATAAATAATAATAAATATTGCATTTATATAGCGCATATCCCATCTCGAAAACAGGCTCTATGCGCTTTGCAATCACTATTACCCCAGCAGACCAAATCATTTGGAAACCTTCTCAACTTACTGGGAAACATGCAGTGCAAGCTGCCATTTTACAGGCGCTAAAGCACTATAACATACGACAAGATCGTTCGCTGTCGGTAGCCGGGTACCCATTCACACCTGGGTAAAGGTGTATCGACAGCTTAGTTGCTTCCATGCACTATCTCCAATTCTCCTTTTTTTTTTTAAATGAAAAAGGAAAGTGTGACTTCAACTTAATAATGAATAATGGGTGAAAAGTAAAATTCTCCGCACATTTTTGGAGAAGGTACAAAACAGAACTAATAAGACTATATTTCTCCACCTTTATTCTCTCTCTCTCTCTCTCTCTCTTTCTCTCTCTCTCTCTCTCTCTCTCTCTTTCTCTTTCTCTCTATCTCTCTCTCTCTCTCTCTCTCTCTTTCTCTCCCTTATTATATTCTACAATTTTCCTGAAAGTCTTAGTTTCTTTTTAGAGAGCCAATGGGTGAGAGGATTGAAAGATGCACCTAAAATATATATGAAGACTATATTTTAAGTTCTTCAAAGCATCTAATATTGACATGTCTGGCACAGGGCATATCATACAAACCTTGTTGAATTCAACTTCTCTATTCTATAAGATGATTAAGCACAAAAGTATAAGGTATAGTCTTTAAAAAATCAAATCTTGACCTTCTGTCAATATCCATATAATATGAACCACGCCGGATTGATATTTTATTTTTTGGTCACTATGATACATGTACATCTATATAATCATGATTGCATAACAATGAACTACATACGACCTGTGCATCGGAGTCTGTTTAGGAACGGATAATCTCTTTTCCTTTCAAGGAAAAAGACATGAGTCCAATCACCATGCTAAATTTCTCGTCAGCGATCGATAAACTAAACGTTATGATTCTGATTCTGATTCTGATTGGACGAACATCTCCATCACTGAACTGATATGTTACTTCAGCATGGGTTACTTCTGGCAAACGGGGTACAAAAAAGCCTCGAATTTAAATGGTCTAAGGTTTGGTTACCAGTTTTACGCCCCCTGCAACACTGTCCGGTCATTTAAGAGACGGGCTACTTCGACCCTGCCTGTCAGGGCCAACCCAGACTGAGAGGAAAAAAAATCCAAGCAGAAAAAAACCCAGATCGTCCGCTACCGGGGATGGATCTAGGGTCTTCCCATATGAGAGACGAAGAGCCTAACCATTACACCACAGCGCCTGTTTAAATGGTATTAGAGTGTTTTAAGTGGCATAAAGCCATAAATCACTAACAGCAACACCACCTCTTTGCCTCCACAGTTCTGGGCCGCCTATGTGTCCTGTGACAGTCAGTATAAAGACGCAGTGCGCATGTCGCTGAACCAGGTGGACACCGTCAAGAAGTTCGTTGCCAAATATCCCAACGACTTTGCCTGGGTCACAACGGCGCAAGGTCAATGCGTTATGTATTTATTATAATTTCATTAGGACTTGATGATGTTAAAGCAAACAAAAGTTGGTGCCTCTATGAATGAATATCTCCGAAATAAATGTGAATTTGATTACGACGTCAGAAATAAAGGTTTTCAACCAGCATTGGTGGTGAAATGGTTAGTCTCTTGGCCTGTCACACAGAAGACAGGGGTTCGATACATACATTGGTCGAGTTTCACTGTCTGTCTACTGGGACGCTGAATCCCTCTCAGCCAGGGTAAACCCTGACGTCCTAGGTTGTCGTTTCTTTAATAGCCTGACAGTGTTGCGAGGGACAAAAACTAAAAACCGCCCTTTCCCCCTTGAAAAATACCAACAACAGTCAAGCAACCCCCCCCCCCCCCCCCAAAAAAAAAAAAAAAAGCCATCCCCACTCCCTACTAAACAAATAACAACAACAAGTAAAAAATAAGTGAAAGGGCAGTGTATTTATTGGCACACTATTATGTTAAAACAGCCAAGGAACTGGCACCGCTTTTATTTCATTTCCTCTCTCCTCATTTTAATTCCTCATTTTCAGTCAAATTTTATAATAAGTTCAAAGCTTAATGATAATACAATAATGTTGTCTAGTCTTGAATATAATGGTGCAAATAAACATTGTTAAGTACTACTGGCGTCGGTGGTCTAGTGGTTACGCTGCCGGACTCGTGATCGGAAGGTCGCGGGTTCGAATCCCAACTCGGGCCCGACGTTGTGTCCTTGGGAAAGGCAT
>JAUKPP010258045.1:0-12098 GCA_032273245.1 Phyllaplysia taylori
GGGGGGGGGCAGTGGTCGAGTGGTTAGTGAACTCTGGTTCACAAGGTTTGGCAAGCAATGCTGAGTGAAAGCAGCTTTTAAGTGGGTGACACTACTGCGGTGTGTCCTTGAGCAAGACACGTTAACTCTAGCTCACATAAAAAAAGAAGAAAAATCTACCGTACCTAAAGACTCATGGTGACTATCATCTGCTTGACACTCTGTGTTTGTTATATGAGGTGGTGAATTTCTCTCACACGCCTCCTCTTCCTCCACTTTGCCAGCTGGTTCTTTTAGATCTTCAGACTCATCGTCAAATAGATCGTTGTTCCGCATAATTATCCTTTGCAAAAACGTTGGCTGGGGCTTGTCCTCACGGACTGGTGGTTGACCAGGAGAAGCTCTTGTTGAGAGTCTGAGCTTGCATCTGTTGTTGCTATGTCTTCTACTTCTGCTTGGTGGTGATTCAGGTTCTTCTCTCCTATATTTCTTCTTCTTTGGAGGTGATTGAGGACAAGGAGATGAGCTGCGTGTTTCTCGCCATCTCTTCCTCTTCTTCAAAGACCTGTTTCAAAGGAGAGATGGGGAGAATTAAACTTGTCATAAATGCCACTTTTGGATAGGTGGACCCCGAGGTAGCCTATATTCCAAACTTTAACAATCAACCTATTTTTTTTACGCGTGCACTGAAACTTTTTTTTATATATCAGGTCACTATACATGTATATAGGGTATCTCTCTGTCTTCGTTGATATGAAAATGTCACGTTGATTTAATGCAGTCAATTAATGTAGCCTACCACAATGAGCAAGCTCTCTAGACATGAGACGGAACACTTTTGTTTTGAGGTAAAAAAATGTGATGCTAACAGAAAGTTGACAAGACAGTGGTGGGGGCTTACAGTACAGTAAAACTGCTTTCTCTATCCACCATCCGTAGACAGAAAAAAGCTCATTGTCATAGTGCAACAGAAAGATGCCTTTGCATTGCATCATGAAAAATCTAAAAGAATCTAATCTACTAATAAGCCTACATAGTGGAGATTTACTTAGTTTAAAAATGTTATGTTAAAATATTACAAATAAGTCAAAAGTTATCTTGGAAACCTTTTATTTTTAACAGTTCGACATACCATACCAAAGATGTGACTCATAATAATAATATAAGCTATGTAAGAGGAAGGGAGAACAAAACGGAGAGGGGGGGTGGGGAGCAATGGGGACAAACTGTAGTAGGCTACATGTAACTACATTTTGTACCTACATGTCGCTGCAACTTAAATGCCACTTTCATCTGGGAAAACTATTCCAAAGAATTAGTTGAGGAAGTAAGCTCTAAATTTAGTCTACCAAACCATAATCAGGTAAACACATTACATCACAGGGGACTCACTGAGGTTTAGATCGGGTGTCCCTGCAAACTGGTTCGTCGTCCAGCTCCATACAGAATGTCGCTCCTGTAGACTGCTTCCGCCATAGGAGTTCATCTTCATCCCTATGATTCCCCCTCAAATGTCGCTTGATCGACGCCTCTGACAGAGAGCTGAAATCACAGTAGTAGCACACAAACTGCTCCTTTGCTTCAGGGAAAGCCAGTTTCTCACTCTTATGGTCAGTTTCCTCAAAACATGTCCCCCTTTCATCGAAACACGAAGAGTGAGTGGGGGAACAGGAAGGGGACGTAACTTCTGATGAAGAGGAAGGGGAAGACATCGGGGTGAGAAACGGTGGCTCAAGTTCTTCTGGTGTTCCATCAAGAGTTGAAGGTCTGCCTTCCTGAGCGTCTGTCTTCACGGTGAGAATTGGAGGAGGAATTTCTGTCCAGATCTCCTTAGACCAGTCTACAGGAGCCTTGCCTCTGATGGAGATCTCTGGTATGTCACAGTCCATTGGGATGACGACAAGTGACACGTTATGACTGAAAAACGATGAAATAGAAATAAAAAATAACATACCCTGTAGCTTGTAATAGGCTCTTAGTAGCCTTACTCCTTACTCTTTGGAGGCCTACTAATATTACTATGACTCTCGTCTCTTATCTAGAAGTAGAAGCTAGTCTGGGGTAGATAAAAGTGGAAATTGTTTGTACGGGGTTCCATAACTTGGTCAAGAATGAGAAAGAAAATGATAATGATGATGAGGAGGAGGATGATGGTGTCGGTAAGAGTATTACACAACAATGACAAATATTTCTGGACCCCCTCTCTCTCTCTCTCTCTCTCTCTCTCTCTCTCTCTCTCAGCAAAACGGCTTTAGAATTTTAATTGCAATAATAGTAACAGACAGAGTGGAAATACAGTGTGGAAGGGAGTTTTACAAAAGTAGGTGGGACTGTGACTCTGTATTCATAAAAGTAAATGATTTGTGACATGACGGCCATGAAATGTGTAGGTCTAAGTTGATCCACTGTTTCGAATTTGTTATGAGCTGCTCACATTGGGGGTGTTTTTCAGTAAATTACTCTCTAAATGCGAAATATAATAATAGTCAAATCAAGTACATGTACATGTATCTTCACAGCGAAATCTTAGGTCCCTACAATTTTTGCTGAGATGATTTTCAATCGATAAATTCTATGAGATATTATGTAGAGGTTCCAGACCCTGATTCAGTGCATTTTGATGTGGTGTTTGACGTCATTTGTGTGTTATTTATCTCACTTTAGTATACATGTATATGCGCAGAATAGCCGCCAATTTGTTTGGCATCCCACCTTTTTGCCTTTCTTCTTCATGATCGTTATTCATCTATCTGGTATTTAACCATCAGAGCAGTTAACATTCTTTTCATTATTATCAGTATTAGTAATTAGGCTTTTTCTTCAGATTACATTACTTGCCGGTCGTGTATGAATGAGAATTATTTCATATTATTCTATAAGGTGAGCTTTAAATAGATCTTTGTGGTGAAAATACCACAGCCTCAATGAATACACGTCCCTTCTTTTTATGTAAACTGTAAAACTGTAGCTACTGTCCAACTAACCATTGTCTAAAATACTCACCGTTTCCTTCTCCTTCCTGTATCTTGACTTTTGGAGGAAGAATTGTCAGGTTTTTCATTGACACATATATTGTCTTCAACTTCGCCCTTCTGCTCCAAGGACGACATTCCAGGCCCCTCCATGTGGATGGGAGATGCTGCATTTGTATTGTGAGTTTGATCAAGAGACGGCGCCCTAAGATTGTCTGTGTTGGTGGGACATGTGGTCTTCGAGTTACGAGTTTCGTCCAGATACAGCGTACCAAATCTCTGTGTGTTTGTGGAAGGCCTTGTACTAGAGTTATGAGTTTCGTCCAGAGACGATGACGCAAGTCTATCCATGTAGGTAGAACATGTCGTATCTGAGTTGTAAGTCTGATCCAGAGGCCACGAGCCAAGTCTGTCCGTGTCCATGGTACCAGTACACACCGTGCTCTGAAGATGAGCAATAAGTTCTGAGATAGAGCTCATGTGTGAACGACATTTGTAACATTCGAAGGACGACTGACTGCTGTGATTCAGCTCCATGTGATACTGGAGCTCGCTGGGTTGTGCTGCAGTGAAGGAACACTTCCACCCTTTTAGGGAGGACGCAGCACCACACACAAAAAGATGTTGAGAGGTGAGGTGTTTGGAATTGAGGTGACAGAACAGCTCGAGCTTTGGAAGACTTTGGGAGCACAGCGTGCAGTTTACAACATCCACGTCGCAGTGGTGTTCCTTTAGATGAGCGAGAAGACAGAACTCGGTGCTACAAGGAGTGGAGCAAACAGGACAAGAGAACTGAGTGAACAGAAAGTTGGGAGGAGGCTTTATGTCTTCCTCAGTTTCTTCCTGTCGATCTGAGTGAGAAGGTGCAACGATTGCACATGGAAGACTTGGAAGAGTGTCGTTTTTCTTGCTCACTTGTTGTGAGATAGCGCCAGTATGGCCATTATCTTTTACCTTGGGGTTGTTGTTAGCATGACATAATGAATTGACCTTTTCCTTACTAATGGCATCAATAGTTTCCGAGGCAACCACTGATGTTTCATTGCTGATCCCAGAATTCTCCATTGCTTCTACTCTCATCTGACTATCCTTCTTCCCCTGAAGCTTGTTGTCGGTCAGTTCCTTGCCTAACACGCAGGCAAACCGCCCCTGTGGTGATGACAAAGCATCTGTGTCTTCAAGTGAAAGATCCCACCAGTCCTCTGCTGCTAACTGCATTTCCTCCGTGGTCTTTGACGCATCAACACCGCTTCTCCAATGTTCTGTGTGATGGTTACTTCCCCCCTCTGGGGCTGTGATCATATCTGTAAGGGGATTTGCTTCTTGCTTCACAATTGCCTCGAAGTCCGTAGATACGCTTGTGGCTACAGAAAATGGTGCTTGGGGAGATGATACTTCTGGGGCAATGTTTTCAAGTTCTGATTTAAGATATATGGACGGTTGAAGACTTGGCAAAGATGATATAACAGGACCCTGTCTCTTTGAATTCAACAATGGAGAATCCTTGGCGAGATCCTCGCTTCCTGTCTTCGATGACGTCTGTAGGGTGGATTCGTTGTCAGATATTTCCAGCATGGGCAATGCAGGGTTGACTTCGGTTGTTGAACAACGAGTGCCTGAAGTAGGAGGGTGCACATCTGGTGTAAGGCGCTGCATATCTTGTGCAGGGTGGTTCCCACTTGATGCCGTACCCTCACTTAGATTTTGGATGCTTTTCAAAGCCAACTGCAACAAAAGATATTTTTCCCTGAAAAATGCCTCCAGTTGTACTATCATTGTGTCATCTGGTTTCAACGGCTCTAGGGACAGTATTTGGACAAGTGCCTCCAACCCGCGAGAGGGCATATTTTTACACAAATGAAGCAAACGCTCACTTTTATCAAGTAGTGGCGTTGCCTTATCTTGCACACATCTTATTGCTTTCCACATGTATGTAAACTTTTTTACCATTTCAAATACAGTTGGAGACAATATGGGAACAGGACTGTCAGAATGTGGTGCCTGCTGGATCCCTTTGATCACTTCATGTGCTTCAGAAATAGCCTTGTGCACTTCTGCGTTCGGATAATGATGTGATGAATTTAGTGAATCACGTACTATTTTAATCAAAGGAAGCAGCTGCCTCCACAACCGACGCCTTTCTGATGATTGGCGCTTTAAGTCCTTAAATCTTAAAGCGTTTACGACAACAGATCTAATCAGTTCGCCCAGCTCAGCTACTTTAGCGTTTGGAGGATGTGAGGGCACGTTCGACTGGGGTTTTGATAGAAGATCTTGTGAAGTTGCTGAACTTGACTTCGACTTGCGTGATGTTGATTGATTTCCTTGCAACATTTGTGAGGCCGGTAGTTGTCCTTTGGACATTTGCGAGGTTGACGAAAATTCCTGAGACATTTGTGAGACGGGTGGATGTCCCTGGGACATTTTGGAGACTGCTGGACGTCCCTGGGACATTTTGGAGATGGCTGAATGTCTCTGGGACATTTGTGAGACGGGTGGATGTCCCTGGGACATTTGTGGGACCGGTGGATGTCCCTGGGATATTTGTGAGACGGGTGGATGTCCCTGGGACACTTGTGAGACCGATGGATGTCCCTGGGGCATTTGTGAGACCGATGGATGTCCCTGGGACATTTGTGAGACCGGTGGATGTCCCTGGGACACTTGTGAGACCGATGGATGTCCCTGGGATATTTGTGAGACTGATGGATGTCCCTGGGATATTTGTGAGACGGGTGTATGTCCCTGGGACACTTGTGAGACCGATGGATGTCCCTGGGACACTTGTGAGACCGGTGGATGTCCCTGGGACATTTGTGAGATGGATGGATGTCCCTGGGACACTTGTGAGACCGATGGATGTCCCTGGGATACATGTGAAACTGATAAATGTCCATGGCATAGTTGTAGGCTTGACGAAAGCCTTTGGGACATTTGTGGGGTTGATGAATGTCCCTGAAACGCTTGTGGGGTAGGTGGATGTCCCTTGGACATTTGTGAAGTTGGTATGTTTTCCTGGAGGATCTGTGACATTGATGGATGCCGGTGAAACATTTGTGATGTTGATAAATGTGGGTGGATTATTTGGGACGTTGGTGGATGTACCTGAAACATTTGAGAGTTTGATGGGTGTTCTCGTGGCGATACCAACATTGGCATTCGTAACTGAGCTTGTTGCAACGGCTGAGAAGATTGATTTGAATTCTGTGATCTATGTGGCCCAAGGCTTCGACCCGCAGGCAAAAGCGAGAACGATTCACGAACCTGCTCAGAGGCTTGCGCAGACAATGTGTCGGAACACGTCAAAGCAGCTTCATTCGGAATTGTAGTCGGTAGCCTTGTGTTGCCAATATGGAGTGGTAAACGCGTTGTAGTCAACATTTTCTTCTTGGACTGTACAGTTCGTGAGGTGGCTGTCGAGCTACAATTCGTTGTTTGAGCTGTAAGCGACTTTCCTGAAGAAGATGCTGGAGCGCTAGTGGTCGCGGGTCTGTGCCATGATGAATGCTGACGAGACTGTTTCGGGACTTGATTTCCACCTAACACCTCAGGATTTCTATCATTCAGTTTTTCTGAACGTTGTGCGCGAAATCCAGAGCTTTGCAAGTGCGGATCGGAATTTCCTGAACGCACTTCACAGCTTTGTCTTTGAATCTCTTTGGATCCCTGTATGGTCACGTCAAGACTACGAGTTCCCAACGTGTGTGTACTTTCTTGAGATGGTCCTTGTTGTCTTTTATCAGTGGGTTTGGAGTTGGAAGCGCCTGGGGCAAAGCCGAGTGCTTGAGACATGTCCGGAAAATTTCTCGCTGCTGGCTTTGAGAAACTCTGATCGTTCTGTGAGAAAGGGAAAGTTTTTGAAGCAGAAACACTTGATTTAGCCATGTTTGGGTTGGGAAATCTATTCAAAAGATGAGATGGAAATGGATAAGCTCTAGTTTGGTCCATCGGGTTGTTTTGTGGGAGAATAGATGACTGGTACCCGGGGTGCTGGTAGGTGGTAGAAGCGACGGGGTGTCGAGTTAAAGCTTGATGAGGTGGACGAATGAATGATGGTCGATGTTCTGGAGTAAAGTGAACTCGTGAGGGGTTAGGGGATGAGTTAACGCCGAGCGCTGCTGATGTGTGTTGTGAGTGTGACGTATATCTCAGATCTGGCATCTTGTGAGATTTATCCCACATCATCATCAGCGCCGTTGGGTCAAAGTATGTGGTCATGTCAAAGACTTCAGGTCTCAAACCTGAACCTCTCATCTGACCCGTGGCTGTGACATCATGAGATGGAGCACCTGGAGTCCTCTCCATGGTACCCTGGTAGTGTATTTGAGGACAAGGCCAGTAGTGGGCAGGGATGACCTGGGGCAAGTAAAACAAACTTAACGTTAGAATCAGAACGTCTATTTAAAAACACCCACGCCCACAACAAAAGAAAAAAACAAAACCCATGGGTCGAAAATCTTTACACCAAAGCTATGAGCTATGAGCACGTGAAGCGCCTAGCAAAAGGAGCAACGTACAGATTTACCACCAGATTATGGCACCATATCACGCCACGAAAGAAGCAGATTAGAGACTGATAACTCTTTATGATAAATAATTATCAGTCTCTACTCTTTATCATTCACCGCATTTTCAAAAATCGCAATTCGACATCTCACTCTTGTTGTACGTGTATCAGTTTGACAGGCTAAGATCCAGAAACCTCTTTGCGTCCCTTTCTTAAAGATCAAGTCGCTGGTGCAATTACAAAGGGGCGAATGGACTACATTGTATGTATTGTAGTCTTTGCAGTATTTGCCCCTTTGCCAAACAACTAGCGAAGTGTTCTGTCGACACGTCATGACTGTGACGACATGATCTTAACATGACGTTTTATTATTCAGAATTTTGGTTTGGTTAACAGTTTTATGTCCCCTGCAACACTGTAAGGTCATTTAAGAGACGGGCTACTTCGACCCTGCCTGTCAGGGCCAACCCGGACTGAGAGGAAAAAAATCCCAGCAGAAAAACCCCCAGATCGTCCGCGACCGGGGATCGGACCGGGGTCTTCCGCATGACAGGCGAAGAGCCTAACCAATACACCACAGCGCCGGTTATAACAATGTGAACATTGAACATTTGAGTGGTAATGTAAAACATTTATATAGCCTACGCGTTTAACACACACATACTAATACATGTATATTAAAGTAAAAAATATGCATAATGCTACCATAACATTGTACAAATAATAATTCTAGAACTTACTTTTTATGTAAATTAATTCAGTCATCCTCAGTATTATAATTGTTCTTACTATTGTTACAATTGCAGTACGTATTAATGCATACATCAGGAAAGAGGCATAGCCTATTTCTACTTGAGGACATGACATGTGACACCTGAGTGGCTAATATTGCAGACGCATCTACGTGAACTGACGTGAAAAATTGAGGGTATCGATATCAAACTGACGCAAGATGAATACAAACATGGTAAAGAGAGAAATATTGTGTGCCAAAAGTGGGTAAATATAGGTGTGTAGTGGGCCAAACATGTGTAGAAAAATGAACGTGTGTGCCAAAAAAGGAGTGCACCCTATAGAAAAAAAATATCCCAAATCGTATACATTTGTATTTTATTCGTTGATGCTCGTTAGTCGACAATATTCGAATTCGCAGGGTGAACTCATGAAAAAATACATGTACTGAATGCACTCTGCAGCCGTTTTAACCTAGTATACAACAACAACAAAAAAAGAAGAAAGAGGGAGGGAGGGAGTGAGAGACAGAGAGAGAGAGAGAAAGAGAGAGAGAGAGAGAGAGAGAGAGTAATAAGTGTGTGCGAGAGACAGGGAGAAAAGGTGAGAGGGGAGAGATAGCTGCACTTATAAATTTTTCTGACGCTGGGAGAGCGAGAGAGAGAGAGAGAGAGAGAGGGAGAGAGAGTGAGAGAGAGAGAGAGAGAGAGAACAAGAAAAAGAAGTAGAATAAGCAAAACAAAAAAGAAACCCGGAACTCAGAATCATAAGCCATAGCAGCCGATGAAAGAAATAAGAAATAAAAACTTTGAAAAGCAGACCTTCAACGTGAAGACTTTGCCAACGTTGGGTGAGAAAAAAGACAGAAAGAGTGAGGTAGCTGCGTTTTTATAAACTTTGATGGTGCCTTCAATTTTTTTAACCAGTTTTACGTCCCCTGCAACACTGTAAGGTCATTTAATAGACGGGCTACTTCGACCCTGTGGGAAAAAATCCCAGCAGAAAAAAACCCAAATCGTCCGCGATCGGGGATCGAACCGGGGTCTCCCGAATACAAGGCGAAGAGCCTAACCATTACACCACAGCGCCGGTCTGGTTAGGCCTGTACTCCTCTCCAGACTTCTCTCTTGGACCGCTCACAACTCTAGCTTTCATGCAAAGAGAGCCAGTTAATCATGCTGTATCTAGGCTTTGATCGAAGATTAATAATTCTGATTTGTGGTTCCACCCATCACTCCAACTCGCAAATTCTCCCCAATTGTGCCAGGTCATCGAGTACTGATCAACATTAGGTACGCGACTCATCTACTTACATCTGGGGTTATCAAGATTAACATCCTAACAGGTGGTACTCTCATAAACTTTGCACCAACGTGATTAGGCACAAGTTGACTTTCTAACAGATGGTATGGACAGAGAGAGAGAGAGAGAGAGAAAGAGAGGGAGAGAGAAAGAGAGAGAGAGAGAGAGAAAGAGAGAGAGAGAGAAAGAGAGAGAAAGAGAAAGAGAGAAAGTGGTGGGTGGGGGGATGAGAGAAAGGAAAAAACGATATCTTCTACCCCCAGAGTCATGTATGGCGACCACAGTGGCATCTTTACCAAATGCAACGCGATAGAAAGAACAATTTGTTATAATAATATTCTCACCGCGCAAGGCAAATTTCGGTACAATCTAACCCTTTTCAGGACTTCGGAACACCTGGCTCGATTTCCGGGCATTACCGAAAAATTCGGGACGGCTGGCAAGCGTGTGTTTACGTCGTTGCCGCGTGTGCTCACAACCTCCGTGCCGCACGTGATGGGCTCTTGTGCTCAGTCACCCCCCCCCCCCCCAACCAACCACACAGACACGCGCGCACACACACACACACACACACGCACACCCACACACACGCACGCACACACACACACACAGTGCAGAGAGGACCGCGGTCTGCTAAAGCACTTGACGAAACACTTCACACGCAAAGCGAGGCAAACGTTACCAAAACGAGCCACTCAGAGAAGAGAAAGGTCAGGGTCAAGGAGTGCTTGTGAACGCCTTGGCCTCGTGAGCATTTTGAAAAGTTGAAAACTCAGCGCTTCCGGCTCAGGATATAGGTAGCGGACCTGGAACACCATCCCACCAACACCACCCAATCCCCCCGAAACACGAAAAATATCTTTAAAAAAATAATAAAACAATAATAGAAAAACATTTTTTTTAAATAAAAAAAAGCATTAAAAATTAACAACACGAGGACCAAAACCACATTTCATATTTCCTTCTGCCCCAGTTTTCCTTTTCCGACTACCCCGAGCGAAGCCGGGTACTCATCTGAATATAAATTACATGTATATTATAATCTATTCTAGCCCGCCCTCAGCCCCACTCTCTCGCACTGGCCGCGAGGCGAAAACGAGGCTGGCGCATTGGTCTCCACCTGGCACTGTAGTTTTACGTTCTTGCGCGGCCGCGTAATTTGGTCCACTTGCATAATTTTCGACTTTCGCGAGCATTGAAATTAAAATTATTATTTTTTCATAAAGTTTTTTTTTTTTAGAAAAATAATCGATTTTTATATTTTTTACCGAAATACTCTTCTGTATTTGGAAATAAGCGTTTCCGGTTTGCAGCAAACACCTACCGGAAGTGGAAAGTTGGCGTTGTAAACAATAGCACTTTCGCTTTCTCTTTGTTTGCACTGGCTGCAAGGAAAGTTCCTTTTCGATTTGAATTATTTGTACGGAAATATTTGGGGGAAGATTGAACAATACCGGACCACTCTTAATGGGAGGGGGCTTCTGTGGGGCAGGGGAAGGGGGGGGGGGGATCAAGGGGATCTCCCACTGACAAACAATAATGAATCGATCTATCCGAGATTCTTCATTGAGAGAAATAAAAAAAAATGCTGGAGAATCGCTTGTCCCCGGTATTCTTCAATCTTACCAATTTCCAAATGATGGATGAGATTCAGAGGGCCAAGACTTCACCTTGAGTTCCAGAGATTTGTTTTGGAAAGACCGAGGCCTAGATCTGTTTTGACAGTCTTCTCTTGTGGATTTCTCTTCCTCTCTCACTATCACTCACCACTACTACTACTACTCTCTTCGTTCATTCTGCTAGGAAAGACCTGCTACTAGTGGTTAATGGAGCCTCTCTCCAAGCAGCAAAGTGTTTTGAAGAAATTTTAAATAGCTGTAGTGCGTGAGTGATTGAATGTGGATATTTCTGTGTTGTGTTTCCTCCAATGACTTAGGTGTTTGCAGATAATCCACCCTTCATTTTGTCTTGCGTCTTGCAATTGTGGCTATACTTACACTCCCTCAATTGAGCTCAGAGGACAAAGTTATTCACCTCTTTAAATAATCGTTTCACATACAGGGCTAAGGCAACCTAGCTCTTTCACTCTACTCTAGGAGTAGATGGCGATTTTTTAATTGGTCACTTGATTGATAAGTGACGGTTGTATTCTAGCACTTCTTAACTATTTTGTGTGTTGTCTCTTGGGCGATGTGAGGTGTATTTCTTGATTAGATTAGTTTATCATTGCACGTAAAAATTACCAGGAAAGAGCTACATCTATTGAGGTCGATATCGATTTTTTAAAAATGCCGCAGTAACTTGCATAATTTTGCATGATTTTGATTTTTTGCTTGCATAATTTGGGCGTATTATTTAATTTGCATAAAACCGCAGGCCATGTCTCCGCGGAGGTGCTGCACGCTTTTCACACGCCTTTCTAGTATAGGGATTAAGTGTATTATTGTGCAAATTAATGAAGAAAGCACCAAATTTTGCATACAATATCTATCGACACCTATTATACCATTGTGATATAGAACCACATCGAGAAATGTCATTAACAGGGCTAAATTAGGGGGTAAAAATTTACCTATATAAGCTATATAAAAAACAAAGGGGCATAA
>JAUKPP010258067.1:0-22237 GCA_032273245.1 Phyllaplysia taylori
TTATCGCTTGTATGAAAATAAATGTATTTGTACACCATCGCAAAATGAATTTCCCCTCGGGGACAAATAAAGATGACAAATAAAGATGACTTTTAAGACCCTAAACGCACCGGTGATTTTTAGTTGCTCCACTAAATTTCCAAAACAGACAAAATATTTTTTAAGGGGGAAACTAAGCCACAAAATACAATGTGTATATACAGACTTTATTAATTTCGATATACTGATTACGAAAATGTGGTTATTTTTCTAATCAGACGGCGGAGAGAACTCAAAGAATCTCCGAAATCCAGCAACTGAAAACTGCCAGTGCGTAGCGGGTCTAAAGGATAAGCATTACTTAAGATCTCATATGTGGTTTCTTTTTTCATTTTCAAAACAGGTGGATATGCAGATTAGTAGAGCATATTGGCATCTGAAAAAGATGTTCATCTTTGTTTATTGCTAATGGTCTACCAATTTCAGCTCTATCAATAGAGAAAACAACTTTATCATTTCTTTAGATTCTGTCTTCTCCAGTCAGATTTACAGAACATTTCACGCTATCTACCATTCTCCTTACATGAGCATTTGTGATGAGCAGTTCTATTGCACGAGTTTGATGGGGTGTGTCAACCAGGGAGGCTAATGATGCAGACCCTTCCCTGAAAAGGTAAAGGGATAAAATAGTGAAACACACAAACAAAAATACAATTATAATTTCACACCATTTCATACACTTGCAACAATCTCATTCTAAAAATGGGAAAATAGCATCCTTTCTTACCTTCTGTGGCCCTCCACAAAAACACTTACAGGCAACTGATGCTTGCGGTGTAATGGTTAAGCTCTTTGTCTATCACTTGAAAGACTTGAGTTTGATCCAAAGTGGGGACATTTTGCGTTTTTCTGTTGGGATTTGTCTCTCTCAGTTTGGGTTGGCCCTGACAGGCAGGGTTGTAGTAGCCTGTCTCTAAATAACTTTACAGTGTTACAAGGGACGTAAAACTATAAACCAAACAGAAACGAAACCTACAGGCAAAACTTGAACTTCATGCTCCATTGCTTTATGATGATATCTGGTGTGTAGTGATGTTTTAGAAACCCTTTATGTCAATTGTATGGTCGAGATTGACCTGCTCAGTATGAAAGTTACACATAAAATGTGAAATAAAGGCAACCAAAAAACAAATTAATAAAAAGGCTTCGCTTGGATACCAGATTGTGAAATAATGCCATTACTTTTGGGAAGCCATGAAACTATCTGGAAATCCAAATTTCCCATGGGGATGAAAAAAGTCATAATTTATTTGAAATGGAAACTGAAATGTAGCATGTCATAGGCACTTTTCATCCTGAGAGACCATGCATAATTACACAAACAGAAAATAATATGAGCCTAGAGTTAGAGAGCACCACTTAGAGGAACCACACTGTAGAGTATGGGTAGTGGCAGTCTTTGCCAAAGCAAGAGACTAGAAATTTTGACAGGCGCTCTAGTGTAATGGTTAGGCTCTTCGCCTGTCATGCTGAGGACCCCAGTTTGATCCTGAGCGCGGATGATCTGGGTTTTTTCCTGCTGGGACTTTTTCCCTCTCAGCCCAGGTTGGTCTGACAGGCAGGGTCAAAGTAACCTGTCTCTTAAATGACCTTACAGTGTTGCATGGGATGTAAAACTGGTAACCAAACCAAGAAAATTTTGATAACATATTAGGTAAACTCACAGAGGGCGGAGAAGCGTGGGTCCAAAGACAATGCCCAGGTTGCTGGCACTCATCTGGTTGAGGTCTGCGTGGGATGCCACCCTGTGAAGCACAGACAAGTACAGTCATCATGGCTGTCATGAACAACACAATTTTCAAGCTTCTGCCACGGTACCGCTGTGCACAACAATGTCCTCAAATCATCATTTTAGTGGAGAGATTTGTTTGTTTATTTTGTTGAAATTTTACACCACGATTGGCACTGTGAGGTCATCTCAGTGCTTGGAACACGTAAGTAATACTTAGAAAGAAGTTCCTGATTTCTGCATGTCAAGCTCTTTACCTTTTCACATTGCAAAATACAACGCTTGCCATCACGCCGCACAATAGTTGCGTGAATCTCGGTCTTTCATTTTGTTCCGGGAAACTGCATTTTAGGGAATATTGGCCGAGCCGAGGGCATGACGCAAAAAGGATATAAAAAAAAATATCTTAGTTCATTTCAGGTCACGGGAGGTGTTCCCATCACAGACCTGGGCACAGACTAGGAAGGCTACTCACTTACTCAATCAATTTGAATATGACTTCCAAGCAAAAATTTTTACTTCCATATTTTTGTTGAAAATTTTTATTAAAATACAAGTTTTTGCACTGGTTGGCAGCTCTGTATAAAGGATATGAGGACCAGCTAACCCCTTTTAAGTTTCCTGTATCTATTAGACATTGCAATTTATATCATTGCAATATCCTAACTATACAAGTGATAGGAAAATAAATTAAGCAAGTTCCGTACTATGTGAGTACAATCATTTTCTTGCCAGTAACAACTACAGTGATGTTCTTCGCTGCTACAACATACATGAGAGTTTCCTTCTAGCTCCGCTGCCAAACTCACCTCTGCAAATGATGCATGAGAACAGCACAGGTCCTGAGGTTGGACGATGGCAGCTTGGATACCAAGGTTTTGAGATGGATGATTAGACTGTCTGCCTGGAGCTGACCAGACATGTTTTCCTAGGGTAAAGGAAGAACAATTTCATTGGTACAGCAGTGCGATGACTAAAGTTCATGCTGTTCATACACAAAGAGTGCTGTTGGAATTGTTTGTGTTTCTAATAATAAGTTGAGTTCTGAAAGACCACATTATCTTACTTTTAATTATCAATATAAATATTATAAGAGAGGCACAACCTGATCTAATAAACAATCTACGCTTAGAATAAAAAAGGCAAAAGATAATGAGCACACAATTTCTCAAAATACATCCACAGTTACATTGCATGAATGTTTGAAAAAATCACCACCTGAACTCAAAAGGTTCTCATGACTACTACAGACAGAGTACAACAATTAGGCTGAAGTTAGATAACAAAATATTTCTTAACGCCTCCCTCAACTACCAAGGTGACTGACTTCAAGATGAGATGCAATACAAAAGCCTCACAAACTGATGGTCCCCCCAAAAAAATTACCCACCCCCCCCCCCCCCCCCCCCCTTGGAAAGTTCACTCCCAAAATACATACAAACAATTTCCACTCACCTTAGCAGTGTGAATAAAGTCTGAGTAGAGTCTGAAAGTCAGAAGTGGCTCTGGCAGCTGTGGACATGAAACACAAAGAGGTAATAAGTTAAAAACAAAACAAAAGGGAAAACAGAAGGAACTAAAATTTAATATCATTTGATTAAAAGATCTTTTTCTGTTATATACAATGTTAAATGTTATATGAAATCATAGTCCATTAAGTCTTTGTGCGAGTACCTCACCTAAAAGGTGAAACATAAAAACAACCCGAACAAATTAATGGTGCTAAGTTAGAATTTATCAGGATATTTCCCTTTATACTCACACAACATTCTTAAAGTAGCTACGGTAATATACAAATTTTGGAGTAAATGATTATGCAAAATGAGGAAGCATTCTTTTAACACTTCTATGGCTTAAAAATATCTCTTTGTTTATGACAGCATGTCATGAAGCTTCAATGTTCACTCTCCATCAAATATGTGACTCTTTCCCGACTTTTGAGCTACAAATACATGTAGGTGTGAAAGATGGATGCCATGGCCAGACTTTGAGCTGTATTATCGCAGCTCGATGTGGCTTTACAAAGTCTTCAAAATGAGTAGAATGTGTGTCTGGGCTTGACCCAGGACTGCAAGGAAGTAAGCCAAGCAGTGACAAAGTTAACAAATAAGAAAATAATTTCGGTAACTTGCACAACAGTGTTGCTCTCAGGTAATGTGATCAGAAGCTTTGAAGACTATACTAGAGCTGAAATTAAGACTATACTAGAGCTGAAATTAAGACTAAACTAGAGCTGAATTGAATTTCCAACCCTTCCCACCCCCTCCCCCTGTCAATCCAACCCACCCTCCCCTCCCTTGACCTGAACACATTTTACTTTTTTTTTTTTTAACGCATAAAATATCTACCTGCACCCCCTACTACTACAGCAAAATTTGTCCCTCCTACATATATGTTGTCTGACCTGTCTGAGATAGAGTTTGAGCACATTGGAGATGATGTTTGGATGGATGTCCTGCAGGTCCACAGCCTCAGGGTCAATGTCAAACCTCTGGCACAGATGCTCCACCTTGCTCTTCACACCAGACACACGGTAGATGCCCTACACACAACAATAGAGGAGGACTCAGGATTAGAACATGTAGGTGTGCAATAATGAACAATATTTTGACATTTGTCTTGCGATCTATCCAAATGAGTCCCAAGTCGCAGATCCAAAAGTGGAAAAGTCAAATCTGGGTGTTCAGAGGAATGGGAGGGGGGGGGGATTCTCTTGCGGTATCTGAAGCGTTTTTTCAAATCTGCGTGTTTGGAAAATATATTTATGAGGAAACTTGATCATCTTGTGTCTTAGCATTTACACTTATTGCTATGGAACATCTGCCACGAGCACATTGTCCAACCATACAGGCTGTTTGTTTTTCTCTCCTTTTCTGGTAATGTCTTCATCACTTGAAAGGGAAACAGACTTTCAGGTATATCAATTACTCATCAACATGGTCAAAATGCGACTTTTGACTCATGTGGACCGACTAGTCACATGATATTTGTGTACAATCAGTGGGGGTCAGAACATGGGATTTGTTCATTATATTGTGTCTTTATTGCACTGTTAAGTGCATTTCAAGGCTAGGAAATAGATACGGACAATAGCGACACTTAGAAGTAGAAAGGGCAGACCACACTAAAGCGCTCCATATACACCCATCAGCCACTAATTTTGAGGACATGCAGAGGAGAAGACTGTAAGTAGTGCTGGCACATCAAAAGTTTAACAATTGTCATATTTGTTCTATGGTATAATCGGCACTGCAAGATAATTTCAGTGCCAAGAAGCAAAATAGGAAAATAGCAATGAAAAGAAAAAAGAGGCATAATAAAATACAGTTTTGGATGGCAGCAACACAGAAAAAAAAGCAAGCATAAAGAAGAAGCTAACAACAGCTTATGCAAACCACTAAATTAAAGTATCCACACATGGCAAACATTTCCTCAATACACAGAAAAAATCAACCCATTTAAAAAATATATTATACCTTGAGACAAAATATTGTTTGAAATGTAAGAAGATTTAAACAGTATACATCATGACGCTATTTAAAAAAAGAACAGAAAATATTGTTTTATCAGGTGAGTTGGTAGTAGGCAAACTGTGAGAGATGGGAATCCATAAATAAAGCAAAGT
Organism: Phyllaplysia taylori; assembly: GCA_032273245.1. Taxonomy (NCBI): domain Eukaryota; kingdom Metazoa; phylum Mollusca; class Gastropoda; order Aplysiida; family Aplysiidae; genus Phyllaplysia; species Phyllaplysia taylori. The sequence goes on from JAUKPP010258067.1 coordinate 5,394, forward strand.
CTTGGTGCCAAACAACAGGTACTTAGTGGTGTAAATATTAAGTTGACTCTGGGAAAACACATTGACTGTGCACCAATCATATGGTGGTGTTTTTTGTCGGCAGCATATCATCTGATCAGATAATAAATCACCCTCTTTGTGTATTTTCACGGCCGCAAGTGATGGATATATGGATGTTGAATACCAGTTCTTACTTAAACACTTTGTGCAATAAGAGAAAAAGAACATTTCAATAAAACATATGCTATATGGTGCATACATACGACTATGATGTTTTAAAACGTTCTCTGCATGCTCACACTGTTGGTCAATCTATTTTTTGTATACAGAAAGAGTATTAGTTATGCAAACGGTGCATCAAGTAGTTAAGAATCGCTTGAAGGTTGTAAATTGAACAGAACTGACATTCATGTCTAATGGAAATAATAATCAAACATAAGAAATGCAACTCTCAGGTGTGCTAATCTTGTGTTAAGCATACACAGGTGGTTCAGAGTAAAATCCAAAATATCAATGAGTACGGTTTGCACAAAGAAAAAAAAAATCTATCTTGCCAGTAACAGTAATGTTGTGCATGGGTATATAAAAACTAGTTTATATCCAAGGCATCTACCAACAAAATAGACCAAGACAATGGTTTTGTCAATGAATGCCTTATGTTCTGTTCAAAGTTCATGAAGCCTTGTCATCTAAAGAAGTGCTCATCCTTGGAGAACTACTTCTGCATCAAGCAAACTTTCTACGTACCCACACACTCTTAACTTTAAATCTTTCCACAGATACAAACAACATGGCCTCACACACGAGACTCTCTATCATGAAAAAAAGTCCCATCCAATTCACAGCTGTCATAAGTTACCATAAAGGCGAAGTAAGTGTTAAAAAATAATGTGCAGTCATAAATGGAAGCAAATGTTCACACGCCAAACTCACATAAAAATGTGAAGAAAACAAACACACCAAGCAAGTACTCTCCTGCTTAAAAGAACAAAGAAAATTTTACAGGAAAGAGCAGCAGATTGGAATGAAATCATCCCAAAGTCATTGATATCTGCTAAGCTATAACACCAGTAATGATTTCTTCCCCTCTTTATGTATCGGTTCAGAAAATCCTTCTCTATCCTTTCCCATTTCAGTAATCTTCACAATGGATGACAACTAGCCAGCACGTCATGAAGTACATATATTGACAAGACTAATGGTCTGGCTGCATACATGCCAGCAAATTTCCTCTCTTACTCTCAAATGGCCATAAATATCAACACTCATATAGAATGAAATTCCACGACTCAGGTCTTGTCACCAAAGGGTTTTTTTACTTAAGAAAATTCGTAGTCTTCACGTTTTACTTTCACTTCTCTGCCATTTGACCAAGGCTGAAGTAGGAATTCATTTCAAAACATACAAACAATTGTGGAATTGCTGTGATTTTTACATACCAATCTAGTCCCACCATGATAGAAAAACTTTTAAGTCACATCAACAAAAATTGCCTTCCTTTGTTTCCACTTCCAGTATCACACATAAGTGAAATGTTAAACAAAAAGGATGAGTTAAGAGAGCCCCAGATGGGCAGGCACACCACTCACCATTGTACCATATGGGGCATGCTACGAAAGTACATAGAGAAATATAAAAACAACTACTGTACAACAAAGACCCACGCCATACAGCAGCTCTAATGATGAGGGATATCACATAATTGATGATTAAGTAGAACAGTACAACAAAACCGAAAGCATAAAATACAGCAGCATCTATCTGAAACCAAGGGACCAAGCAGTCTGAACAATGATTTAGTCTTCTAGTTTAAAGTTAGTTGGAACTTTTCTTTTCGATTTAGTCTTCCAACTACACAAAGAAACTGAAACTTTGTCAAGGAAATTATCATGGAGCAGATTAAAAAGATTTAACTATGAAAAGATTAGAAGAAAGAAATGATTTAGCTCTACTAAAAAATAAAAGACAGTACATGAGACAACAATATTGTTAGGATGACAAACAGAATGTTTAACACTTTAGCTGCAACTAAAATCATGTGAGCATGCCAAGCATGCAATCATAACAAGATGTAAATTAACCATTTTTTTAACATGAAATCTGCATGCCTGTAAAATCTTAAAAGTGGCGGACTTCCGCCAAATGGCAGAAGATTGGAAGCACTGCTCTAGGGTGTCCTCACAACAAGGCAATATCATAGCAAGCAAAATTGCATTCATGCCGGGAGGCTGAAGCCAGAAAAGCAAAAGAGAAAAAAAAAAAAGCAGAAAGGTGGAAGTTTATCTTTGACAAGGCATGACCAAAACAATTTTTTTTCAATCTTTGAGCCTATCGACTCTTAACATAATGAGGAAAAGCTGATTACAATACACTCACTTTGATCATAACACCCCTTTTCTCAATCTCAGTGAGGCACTTGGATATGATGGGAGGTACTTTGGTCTGGAAGGTGTCCACTTGTTCTTGGAAGTCCACCCCGAAAGTGGTGTTACGTCTACCACGGTGTTGCTGAAAGAAGGGATAAAAAGTGTCTACAGCTACAAGACTTGGGTTTGAGGAGACATGCACAAGACAATAATAAACATTCAAAACTTTCAAAGAACATTGACAATTCATCTACACCCCCTCCCACCCCACCCCACCCCAATTATAATAATTATAATACATTACAAGCTTTCCAACGACTGATTAGCATTTAATTTCACAACAGAGAGAGGTAGAACATCTGGACTCTTACCCCAATAAATCTATCCCTCATTACACAAGTAGTAATAAAAATTTAAAAGTTACTAACTAGGATTCAGTGCACAGGGATCAGACATGCTTTTATGAAATAGGGTTCCTATTGCAAAGATAAGAAAAAGACAAATTCCTATTGAGGGTGTCTCTTTTTCTTACACCCATGAAGTTGACCGGGTAAAGAATCGAGATCCAAACTTTGCAGCATCTCTGTTTGAGAGCCACTTTTGTCCTCACCTCATGTCATGCGTCAGAAAAAATAACGTTTATGATCTCCTCTTGGGCACATCAGTTCATTGGTTTTGGTTTGGTTACCATTTTACATCCCCTGCAACACTGTAAGGTCATTTAAGAGACGGGCTACTTCGACCCTGCCTGTCAGGGCTAACCCGGACTGAGAGGGAAAATATCCCGGTGGAAAAAAAACCAGATCGCCCGCGATAGGGGATTGAACTCGGGTCTTCCGCATGATAGGCCAAGAGCCTAACCATTACACCACAGCGTCGGTCATCAGTTCATCTTCAGTGTCCATCCCTTCCTACATTTTGGAAGATCAATGGTACCCTTCAATTTCAAAGTGCAGAGGGTGAAAAATTAAGCAAATTTTTAAAGCCAACAAACTCATGAGAGCCTACCATCAGCAGCCCTGGAATATCCAGGCTTTCTTCTCCCCCATGGGTCATGGTCCGCTTCAGTTGTCCTCTTTTCTCCTGACCTGCAGTCACGAAAATATTGTAAAGATGTGTACAAAACTGACATAAGTGTGTGTATGTGTGTATGTTGTAGAGACAAAGTTGAATGAATTAGCAGGAATAGCATTTGAAATGGTCATTACTGTATTTTGTATGAAACATCAGGACAATTTGCCCCTACTTGTGAAAAAACGTTAATCTTATCTTTCATTATCTTATGAAATACCCGAGAGCCCACAAGGGATGCTCAACTTGAACAGCTATTAATTCATGCTTGTGTCCCAGCAGCATTCAAAACAACTGGGAAAATAGTTCTCATTCTACTTCAATAATCAAAACAAGCTTTCCAAAATAATCAAACAAAAATTATAAAACACCTACGCTAAGTCTTCTATGCACAAAAAAAAGCCAATAATGGACACAAAAGAAAATTTGTCTATTTATTTTTTAAAATTTGCCACCATCTGCCACTCTACCCACCATTGCGAGCTGCAGCAGCAGCAGCCAGGATCTCCTCCTCTGTTAACTCATCCAGGGACTGGCTTGAGACGAGATGTCTCCGTGATGCCCGGTGGGGACTTCCTGTGGGTGAGGACTCATGGGACTTTGAACTGCACGAGTTGCTGTCCGTGTCTGAGGTGCCAGTACCATGGGGCTGCTGACCCCAGGCCTTGACAGGGATGCGGTACTTGTCTGACAGAAACATGCAATCAGTTGAAGGGTTTCTAAAAACCTGATTTAAGCCAAAAGACTCAAATTTGAGCAGATGCATTTGTCGAATTTAAAACCGAGACTGGAATACTACCCATAAAATTCACTCGACAAAATGCACAAGAACTTATGATAAATTAATGTTAATTAATTCATTTTTTTTTTTATAACATTCATTGAACCCCCAAATCAAATAACTGCAAATATCTAAACCTTCAAAAATGGATATAGAGGGTTTTGTCATGACACCTGTTTACTCTATTCTGTGTATTTACATAAACAACTGTCATCACACTAAAATTGACCAAGTGTGTAATAGGGTAACCAAAATTTTAAAATTTGGATAAAAACCATCAGAATGTGAAGGAAGTGTTGTGCAACAAAATTGCCTCCCCTTTCCCAAACTTTTACAGCAGGGCTGTAACAAAGTATTTCTCAAGAGAGTGTCATAATTTTTACACTGATAATAATATAACACAGAAAGTCAGCACAAAAAAAACAACATTCTCAGGAAACAGTGATAGCTATCCCAGTCCACCATAACAGATCAACAGGTCAAGTACGATGTACACATTTTACCAAAGGCTAAAGGCCTCCTGATTCAAGTAATAGTTTTCAAACAGTAAAAAAAAGCAACAGCTGACAGACATGTAGAGATCAGTAAAGACCCACCTCTGCGAGGCGACGTTGTAGGAGAGCCTTCAGGAGAGTGCAAAGGATCCGCGACTGAGCCGTTAGAGTGAACACTCTCTTTGCGGATACCTTCAGGAGAAGCCCTAAGCAAAGAACAAAGAATTCAAGCATGTGAGGGCAATTTCGACATAATTCTTCAGACACATAAAACTTATTTCCTTTGTAAGCAAACTTAACCTAGACGTTGTCAATTGAAGTTCTCTTGTTTGTATTGAGGAAGCTGAGCAGCTCTAATTTTGCTAGCAGTTAACTCCACAATGACTGCACATTCTTTTCGACAAACTGGAAGTTGTTAATCATGTGACCTGAATGTTGATTAACAGAAATGATCTAATAAACATTCAGATGACATGATTACTGATTACAGAAATTGAAATCATCACTTTAATTCAGAATGTGAGATCCAACATCAATATAAGACTCCTCCTCCAAAAGCCCTGACTTACTTCTGTCCGTGAACGTATGGCTCAAAGACAAAGACCTCTGGCTGCACATGTCGGCTGCCAAGGGGAAGTCTGCGGATGTACTCGGCATACTGAGTGCCTGGCTCGTAGCTCTTGCTGCTGTTGCTCAGGGTTTGGTACTGCACAGGTACGGGTGAGATCACTGTGTGGTACAGCTGGAAGTATTCCACTGTCACCTGGACATAGAGACAATTCAAAACCCACATGAAGGAAATTAAAGTAACAGTCATTTAACACTCATTGCTTTTTTAGTTCAACCATCATTTATGGTTAAGTTTTCAGTAAACACTGCAACAAAATCCCTCTCTAATCCCCTTGGTAAACTCACACTACTGAAAACATTTTTATGACCTTTTGTAAAAGTAGCAATAAACGCTACTTCCTCTTATTTAAAAAAAATAATAACTTTGTCAACCTTTCATACATATTGTAAAACATAAACAAAAAATGTTATGGAAAAATAAAATCATCAGGTATTCAATAGTACATTATTTATCACTTACAGACTTGATCACTTGATCACAGAGCTGAATCTGTTCCCGGATCCTCCCCAGCTGTTCGCTCTGTAAGGTGAAAGAAACAACAACGAGATTATGAGCATGTGCTTCCAAATTTGCTAGTTAATATCTTGCTCAAATTAATGAAAATTTCAAACTGCTTTGAGACAAATCTAACAAAGTTCTGTTTTTCTTTCAAATGTGCTTACTAATACTAAATCTATAGTCAATGTAACTTCTAAGAAGAAAATTATTCAATTAAACACTTTGTTATCCAGTTGTAAAAATATCACATATATTTGTATTTTAAAAAGTAATAGGGCATGAATATGTGCGACAGAATGTCTAAACATAACAAAGTAACGCTATCAAACAAGAAAACCACTTAGGATGTTTATCATATTGTGAAAATCACTGAAATACAATAAATGCAGAGCTAAAATATGTGTTGCTTCTCGATCTTGGAAAAATGTACAAATACACAACAGATGAAGAGGATTTTCATGTTGACAACAAAGGTTTTGTTTTGTAGTATTTTCTGCTACATAATGACCATTTGAAGAAGAAAGTTCTAATAGGTACAATTTTTTTACAAATCGTGGTCAGTTTCACAACTCGAGCTGAAACAATTGTCAGACCATGAGTAACCACTTAAAAGTAATTTCCACACATCAAATAGGCTGAAATTCTAAATATGAAATAGAATAAAGACCTCTTACCTTCACTTTGAAGAGCTCCTGCTGTCTGTAATTTGCCTCAGCAACACAAGCTTTATATGTGGTTTCTGCTTCCGCGGCCTGGAAAGAATAAATTTAATTCAAACTTAGCCACTTTAATTCATTCATTTCAAATTTGTAACATGAGTACATTTAATTTCGATAAGAAATATCAAAAACAGTTGGTAGGCAATGCTTGGTCTCAGGTTTATACGTGTACCAGAATATGAGTGACACACCGCTCAGCAGTGGGCAAAGGCATTCAAGCGTATTTGAAGTTAAGTTAGCCCCTACCATGCTTCACTTTCTTCCTGGCTTTATGAACAACTACAGCAAGTAGAATTTAACTTTTCCATATATGAGTAAAGGTGCTCTGCATACCACTATTTTCTTTGACAGCATTGAAGTATTAGAGTGCTATGCTTGCTAAGAATACTGAAAATTGAACATTTTACATTATGAAAAACAAAGGATTAAAATGACATTATAAAGACCAAGTTTAACGTAATCCCTACCTTATGCGACGTCTCCTCTTCAGCTTTTCTCCGCTTTTCCACTTTCTCGCCATCAGCTTTCAGGGCCAACTCTCGGGCTCTCTCATGATCCTGTTGTCTGCTGTGATATAGTGCTTGAGCCTTGCGTAGATTTGTCACAGAGTCAGACTAGTTGAAAAATGGAAAAATATGTGCACATGTAAGGCTTACTATTTTTCAATGGATTCTAGTTATATCTACAAGTAAAAAAAAACTGTGCAACTATGATCTATCACCTCTTCTTTTCCATGAATATGTAGCAAAAATTTTTTCCATCACAAATACTGCTAGGCATGGGTGTGTTAATCCAGGAGGTATTATCTCTTGATCCCATACATGGATGGTGTGATCTTTGATCCCATACACTATTTATTTATTCATAGCATATCAGTCAACCATGCATCAGCCACATATTTAATTCACCACAAAAAGGTTTGAGAATACCAATTTTGTAGGACACCTTATGGATTGGTAAAGTAAAAAGCATGACATCTTAGCTTGCTATGCTACTAATCTTGGACAAAACCCCTTCGAATTGAATTTCCCCAAGAAAAATAATATCTTTAAACTCATATCATAAACTTGTTCCAGACAACAGCAAGGCCTTATTCGGGACTTACCATCCTGCGGTATTCACGGTGCCACACATCTTTCACAGACTTGTATACTTTGTCATGTTCTGTTCTACGAACCGATAAAGGCTGTTGAAAGGAGGAAAAAGATATTCGACTGTCAAGAAAGTTATACGCCAAACATAAATCTTTATTCTAAATTATATATCAAGTTTCATTTTCATTTATATCAAGTCCAATTCACTAGCAATTTACTTAAAGATAAAACTTCATATGAGCAAGGTAAGATCACAATTTCTTTTCTAACACATCAATTATAAGTTAGATCTAGTGCCATTTGAAATATTAAAAAATCGTTTTTTCAATGCATAAGACTTTTTAAAAAATCTAAATAAATTTAGCATTCAAGCTTTAAACCAGTTTTGTTTGAGAAGACCTTTGGGTATTCAGTAATAATACCTTCTCCCCACCCCGACAAAACCGACACACACATTAGTTACCTCAACAAACTTGTGTGAGTGAAGAACTGCTTGAGTAGCCTGAAGGTTACTGGCAAACTCAACATCCTGCCAGAGATGAAAAGAATAAGCGTGAGGTGTCTATATTGTAGGTCTAGTTCGACATTTTCACATAAAGTGGGGGTTTTTTTACATCGATCTACATCATGTAAAAAGAGAATCTCATAAAAATACACATGCATAAAAATCATTCTCTGCCAAATCACCGGAGCATCGAATATGATACAATTACATGGCCATTACCTCTTCAAAGGACTCACATGATCAATTATGTCCAACAAGACTTACCTGACTCAGCGCGGTACAATAAACTGACTGCAAAGGAAGAAAACCCTGGGGACAAATAATTAAAACATCAGTATAAGAACAACTGCACTTCAGTATCAAGTTAAAGTTCAGTGAGATGCATCCATAGCAAAGTAAATAATGAGGGAACTTGAAACAATAAAAACAGCATACCTTAAACAAAAAACAAAACCATAGACTTTTACAATATCATGGTATTGCACAAGTCACTTTGAAAACACACATTTTTCACAGCAAGAGTTACTTAATATAAAAATATTTCATCTAATACAAACACCTTTTTTCACTGAGTGTCAATACGATTTTCACTTACCTCCTAGAGTCCGTCTGCTTTCCATTATGAGAGCAAAGTAGGAAAAACAATGTGGGGAATATGTTTTAAAATTGCATGCTCATGAGACATATTTATACAGAACTGCTAATAATGGAAGATTATGATTATGAAAACCTTAAAAAAAAAAAAAAAAAAATGACCAGAAAGTACTGTGAATCATCAGATTTGTTTATAAATTTACTACAGAAAATGTATAGAATTTATTTCTTTTTTTTCTTTTTAAATCAACTGCCTCATATTTTATTCAGAGAGCAACAAAAAAGGAAATTCAAATTCTTTCATACGCATTCCAATTTTGTAAAATTCTTTCCCCGATTACCCTTTATAGAAACATACCTCTTTTTTCAGACTGTTCTGGACAGTGTGGGCCAATCGTGACAAATTCTTAGCATAATCCATCTCTGTTGGACAAAATAATTGTAACACAGTATAAACTCATAGCAATGCCATTATTTCCAGATAAATTATCTATTTTATCAATATTACTCATTAGCAAAACAGATCAAACATAACCAAATTCATAAGTGATGACTTAGTTATGACACTTCACTGTTAGTAACAATAATTCTTATGTGAAGTGATTTCAGTGCCTGCTCTTTAGAAGCCTTTCCTTTCAAATAGATTTGATTATATTTTCTCTATCTTATGTAGGAAAGAGGCCATGGATGACATAACACCCTACAAAAAAAATTAAACATTTTGTTTAAAAACTCTTACGTGGTGTATATTACACTTCTGAAGTAATCTATACTCCCCCCCCCTCCCCCCCCTTGATGGTAGGAAGAGCTTGAGAGGTTTGAGGTTGCGATGGATGAAAAACAAAACAATAAAATACATTGTAAACTCACAAGACATCAACTTAAGATTTCTGCAACTAAAATTCTTACACCAATACAGTTGCTACTTACCCAACTGAGCTTTTTTCTCAATGTATGTGACTATATCCAGCACATACTTGGACCAGACTTTTGCTCTCTGTAAGGCAATGGTCAGCCCACTGTCCAGACTAACAAGGATTGCATCAATCTCCTCAGGACTCAACACATCTGCCAGCAAGAGAACCATATAGGTTACCACAAATTATTTAATGTCAAAGTACTGACAGCTGAATTCAATGAGTTTTTATTTTTTACAGGTGTAATGTAAAAAACATCCATGTTAACATTCCAGTATTTTTAAAAAATTTCATCATTTTAAAACAATTAGGCTTCAAAATACCAAAAATTAAACTTCAACATTGTACACTCAAAAATGGGGTTGTTATTCATTCCAACATGCAATTTCTTAATGTTCTATAATTTGATTTCTGAATGCTTGTTGAGAAGAACCATTCAAGAACTGAAACACTTCAAAACAGAGCATAACTTGCATTTGCACCAACATTTTTCAGGTATTACCTTTAAAAATCTTGTTTTGTTGTTGTTCTGAACCACTATTCGCACTATGCAATCATTTCAGTGCTGGGAAGTAGATTTAGAAAAAAAAGAACACAGAGAAAGATGTAAAAAGAAGCAGACCAAACCAGAGTACCTGACAGCTTCCTCTATATAACTCTATCAAGCCAATTGAATCATAAATTTTATTAGAGACAATTATGTTAATTCATACCTGAGTCATGATCATCCATATTTTCATCACCATCAGCAACAGCAATATTATTCATCGACTGAAACACAAGAGAAGAGTAAAAATCAATTACTGCCAAGATTCTAAATTGTTTCACATTTGTGTGTTTGGTAGATATATAGCTGGGTCAATAAAGTCGCTGCAAGTACAGAAGAATTAACAATAACAGTTCTTTCACAGAAGGACCAAACAACAAAGACACTTAAGACATTCTTAATAAAATAGACAAACGAAAGCCCCTTGTGATTACGGAAATAATAATAAAAATAGTAATGAGATTTAAATACAGCCTAATCATTAAAAAGGCTCTTAGCAATGTCATCATTTTAATAAATTGTACATATTTATACAGCACATATCCCTTTCTCAAAAGCAGGCCCTTTGCTTTTTACAATCTATTTTAGGCCCGTTAAACCAAATCATTCAGAAACATTTTCAACTTCCTTAGAATCATAAATTGCAAGCAGCCATTAAATAAGCACTCATACAATAACATAACCACAAGATTTTCACTGTTTATAGTCGGGTACTCATTCTCACCAAGGTGAAGTAGAAAATTTGTGTTAAATACCTTTCTTAAGGACACAACGCTGAACCAAGACAAGCTTCAAACATTGAACTAGAAAATGCTAAAAGTTACTAGTGTGGTACAAACTACAGGGAAAAGATGGCAATATACAATAATCATTAAAAATATTTGCACATGGGTTATTGTACCTTTGTTTTTAAGTCCATCAGCATCTGAGGCCCCATATCACCCATCAAGTACTCTGAAACACTGAAATGGAAAAAAAGGACAGAAAATCAAAGCTCAATCAGAAACACCGAATGGATAAAAAATAATTAATAAAAGTAGGGACTGGTTTTGGGATAGCATATTTAATAAAAGTAGGGACTGGTTTTGGGATAGCATATTTAATAAAAACCCTCTTGTCAAATCCATGATAGTCCCAAGAAATTCAGGTTGCAATATAACTGATAACCTGTCTGCCCTGTTTTGTTTTTATTTTGTGAAGATTTAAAATGTACACAAAGTTAATATAAAATGTAAAAGAATTTAAGTTAAAATTTAAACCTGGACCTAGGTTTCCATTGAAATTCTGCCTTGGTCTCTACAGCAACTAACCTGCTACTAAAGGCAAGAGCAAGTTGATCTATTGCTTCACAGAATCCTTGAACATCTATAGCTGTCATCTCCCCTTCATAGTTATGATCTGTGAAAGAAAGAGAAAGAAAAAAAAAAAAATTCAGTCAGGAAAACATATTAAGATCAATGTAGCACACCTCATCAAATATGAATAACTTATACAACTACGACAGACTGATGTAACATGATGGAAGCATTTGTCAGGGGTGCACGACAAATATACAAAGTTAACTTAGCTGCTAACTAATTTGTTAATTTCTTTCAATGATGGCAACTTTCACAAGAAACATATTATTCATTCTACAAAGCTTTAGTATACTGCTTCCTTGACTTAATGACATGACACAAAGGTGAACAATACCTACTTCACAATAGTTTCAATTTGTAAAATAAGGCCCATTTCTTTATTAGCATATGTATGCAACTTCTAACAAAGCAGAGAGCAGATATTTACACAACCATCAGCCTAAATGACTAGCTTTCCAAATCACAACCATAAAATGAGTTTCAAGTGGAAACTAATGCATTTTTCACACTAAAAAGTATAAGGTAAAGAGAGAGAGACTGAATGACTCTTACCCTTTATCAGTGTAATAAGGTTACGGGCAGCAGTGAATATATCTGGTGACTGCAGGTCCTGGTAATGCTGCATGACTGGGTTCAAGACAGACAGGACTTCACCCAATCCTTCATGAATGACCACACGAACATCTTCCTCCGGGTCTGAATATGAACAAAAAATCATGTTACAATGATTTAAATGCTTAGAAATTAATCATTAATTTTATCATTAACTCCACAGGAACAATTTACAATGAATTGAAACAAATGCCAATAATAAATTGCACAAGTGAGAATATGTTTTTCATTTTTCAATTTCCAAAGCACTTATAAATGCCAGACGAAAAAAAAGAAAGAAAACTAAGCGAGTTTGAAACACTGCTTCATACTTATCTAAACACTTCTTTCACTGTCACAACAAAGAGCATTGAATAACAAATAAGAATTCTCGAAGTTAAAAGACATCTACTAATTTTTGTCAGTTTCCTGCTCACCAACTCCTTCTGTAAAAAGCAGCTTTAATTTTGCCAGGGAATCCGAGAACTTCTTGACATCATGTGTCAAGGCTATGATTTCATCGTGGTCAATCATCCCTGGATTTTGCTGGTCACCAGCAGTTGTGATTGTTCCCAGTGAACTACTCTTCTTCGGGGAGGGTAGGGACTGCATCTTTTGCTGCATGTATTTACGAGCTGACAATGGAGGACTGCCGTGGGGCGAGGTGTTGAAGGGTGGAGCAGGCAAGAAGATCGAATCTCTCTGAAACCAATCAAAACAATAATCAGTGCAAAGAGCATGACACAGGAATAATAAGAGAAATTTGTGATCAAAGATCAAATACTCACAAGACATGCTTGAAGAAGACCTCAAACTCAAAATGCTAAGTTACTAGAAATGGTACTGTACAATCATATTGTAACCAGCACAACTTTCCTATTGATAAATCAAGACTGAGATATTATTAAGAAGCCCCCTTTTTGACATTGTAAAATGACTTCTGTGTTCCTTAACTTCTAATGCAGTTTGACAAGGATCTTTTCAACTGAAATATGGTGTATAGGTATTTAAGATATTATTGCTTGAAAGAAATGTTAAAAAATCAACTGACACAGTCTGAATTCAAACAAAAGTACACATGCATAAAAGGTAAGTCAGGCAGTGTTATACCAACTGCACTAAGAAGTAACCAAAAGTTGTGCTGTAAACGTACAGTACCTTATTAGAGTGAATGATGCACCATATATAAATAACAATGAGTGTCATTCTTATTTTTTTTGTCAACATCTCTAACTGGTGAGCATTTGCCAAAAGGTGGGGGGAAATGCATACATCATGACACAATACTGTCTGCAAAATAGGGTAGATTTATTTGCTTTCATCTAAACCTTGATATTCAAGTCACATGCTTTTAAAAGCTGCACTAGCACGTTTAGAACCTACAATACCATTACAACCTTGTATTTTTCGATTTTGTGAAAAAATTGTCAGTTTTTCTGTGATTCTTGGTGCATCACTTTCAGCACACCAATTTAAAGTTCCAAAAATGTTCTAATCCTACCTTTTTTGTTCTTCACATGTTTGCATTGATAAAAGGTTGTTTTTCTTCAATAAATTCATATTTACTCTCGAAAATGTGTTATTTGTTCATAAATATGTGATAGATTTGGGATACTTATATGTTTGTTATGTCGTCATTGACGTGGTGCTTCAAAACAGCTTTCTATTATTCAGTAGAATTACTACAGCTTATCAAATCCATTTGCTATTTGCTGTTTCTTCACTACTCTAACAGCTATGGCGTGCAGAGAGAACATCGGATATTTTGTTCGGCCGATTGAACACTGCCGCGATTGTTGTCATTTCGTGACATACCGGAAATGACGAAATAAAAACACTTTCCCTTTGTAACGTTCATTTCCGCTGGCCGGATGTTGTTGTTTCCTATTGGAACTCTCCACTTCTGCTTCCTTTTCACCTGCCAGAATTGGTGATGACACATTTTATGCTCTAAGTCATGGTTTTAGTGCCTTTGATAATTTTTACCATATTTAAAGAAATCCCCTTGAATTATAGCCCTTGTTTATTGTGTAAATGGAATTATAAGTCTATAATTGGGCATGCTATTTGTTTGTTTTGGTCATCACCGTTATGCACAAGAAATGTAAGGGTTCTTCAAGAAACGCACTCATATTTTCCGAACCGTACATCTCCTTGCTCTAATACTTGAGGGAAACAAGAAATGTGAGGGTTCCTCAAAAAACGCACTCATACCTGCCAAACCGCGCATATCCTTGCTTTAATACTTGAGGGAAATAAGCACTATCACTAGATATTGATCTGTGACTAAAATAAAAATGGATCAAATTGGCAAAGGAATAAAAAAACACCCTCCACAGCCCCAAGTGGGTCTCACCTTTTGGCAATTGCTCAGGTACCAAATTCTTCATAAATTCTGCTCAAAACTTATCCAGAGAGTTGAGAGAGGCTTTTTAAACAAGATGTCACAAGAAATTATGCTAGAATTACTGCATTCTATTGATTTCTAAGTCTACAGAAAGCTTTAAAAAAGGCAGTTGACGGTTTGCCAGGAGTTTCCCCACAGCTTTTCAAGGTTTGTTTCAATTCTATCCTTCTGGTGGGTTTCAGGGAGGGAGGGGGGGGTTTCAGGGTGATTATGACCGGTTCCCACTGTCAATACCCGGTGGTCTCGTTCAGAATTTCTTCCCCTCAAAGTCAAAGCTTATCCAGAGAGGCTTACAACCAAGGTGTAACCAGAAATTATGCCAAAATAACGGCTTTCAATTGATTTCTAAGTCTACAGCAAGCTTGAAAAAATGGCAGTTGATAATTTGCAAGGGATTTTTCATGCAATCACAAATTCTTACTGTCTTGTTTCATTTCTTTGTCTGGGAGGTTTGCCCCCCCTGATTAAGGTCACTTTAATCACTTGAAATTTGACACATCAAAATCAATCCCTCACCCCCCCCCCCCCCCTTTCCCTGACTGTCACTGCCAGTTTTGTCTATTCTGTAAATATAGGCCTACCGACCGGGGGCCGGGCCTTGGTAGAATCCAAGCAGATCAGGTCAGCGGCAATGAGAAAGAAGAAAAAGTGTTAATCTCGTGTTAGGATAATTAGAGTTTGAGTCTCACTCTAACCCTTATAAATCCTAATCTTACTAACCCTCACTCTAGCCCTAACCCTGACATCTGTTACTTGTAACAAGACTTTTACTTTTACTTTAGATCCGGTTGACCCGATCTGCTTGGATCCGCCAGCCAGGGTCTTGTTCGGAATTTCTTCTTTAGCCTTTATTTTTCAGTCCCCAGTCATGCATGGAAAGTTTAGCCTTTTGCTAAAACTAAATCTATTTACCTCTAACTATGTGAGGATAGGTCGTTAAACAGGCATCATGCTGAGAATCAGAGTGATGTGGCATGCAGACATAAAACAGTCAGACCTGTTGCTCTTCTAAAGCAAAGGGAAACTGAAAAAAGTCGGCTTCAAACTTTCTCTTGATTGATTTGCCAATGCTCTTTGCAATTTGCCGTCCTTTTGACGACATTTTCAAGAACGGTAATGCTGTTTAGCATTGCAGACTTATTAGATGCACAAAAGCATTAGCTGAGCCACAACACACTCATCAGCATTGACCGTCCGTTTTTATCTACCCTCAACTTAATTTTCCGTGGTCGGTACTTCCGACATTTTCCTCTCCCATCTTGATCCTACTAATTTGTCCACTTTTTCTTGCTGTTGAAAGTCGAAAATTTTTGTGATCACAATTTGTTTATTTTCATGCTTCTAAAACTTTAATAACTTTTCTAGTTTTGAAATTTCAAAAATCTAAGCTCAGAGAGTTATTCTATGTTCTTTTTAAAGAAAGAATTCGTTGAATATGAAAATCATTGGAAAACTAGTTTAAAAAGCCAATATGGCATACAAAATCGTTTATTAAGGTCATGTGATCAATGACGTCATTCTCAATACATAGTGGTATCGCTTTGCAAAATTCACGGTATCGAAATATTATTTGTTGACTATTTTAAACTTTCTACGGAAGACTTACAAATCTTTGACAAGGGCAGAGCACTCACCATTCTCCAACTTCGATCATTTCGCTCCGTTCGTTTGTTGTCGTTGATCCCAGGCTACTTTCATTTTCCCGACAACAGAACAAGGCAGGCTCAAGTCTCAAGGCAACAGAGGATCAAGATCTTCTACTATAATAATTATTCTCAGTTCAGTTACAGTCTACATCGTAGGTTTACATTTGGATTCGTTGTCTCCTCAACGTAAAGAGGATCTTCACGATGAATGATGAATCGAAATCTGGTGAGTTTGCTAGATTTGTGTATCTAATTTAATCGTTAAATTAGATCTAGATCTAGATCTAGAGATCTAGATCTAAATCTAGAATCTAGATGATACTAGATCTAGATCTAGATCTAAGTGTAGTAGTAGTAGTAGTAGACTGCTCTACTAAGTAGTCTAAGACTGCCACTGCCAAGGCCAAGGCCCTAGTACTAGTAGATCCACATGTAAAGTCTTGTAAATCTTACTTCGAACAGTGGTTTGTCTTAGACAGTCGCACTGTTGTAGCCTAGGTTTGACTTCACGCCTGACGCTTATTATATTATTGTCTCTGTGAATCTAAACACAAAGAAAGTAAAGATGGACGAGAAGAAAAGGATGTGGGTGAGTGCGAGAACAAACAGAGATGTGTGGGGGGGG
>JAUKPP010258068.1:1711-12095 GCA_032273245.1 Phyllaplysia taylori
CCCCCCCCCCCCCCCAAATTATCATATGAAATAAATTATTTTTCGTTTTAGTCAGAAAGGGTTACATCACTTTCATGAATGAAGACGTAGCAATGCTCAGAAAACAAAAAGTTGTTTGGCCTTAAAAAAATCTATCAAATATGTATCATAAATTGTTTGAAAATAATAAATAACCTCAACGTGAAAAACGTGTATACAAGTTGTAGAAAACTAAATGCAAGTGGAAAATACGGAGCAATGTTTCGTATGAGAAAAAGGGATAACATAAAAATATGAAAAAAGCAAAGTACTAGTGCACAATGAGACGTAATGCATCAATGCATTATGCCACTACCAGGAAATGTTTCACAAAAAATTGAAAGGCAAATAATCACAGCGAGTCTGGTGAAAAGTGTCTGACTATACTTCTCCACTATTTGTAATCATGACTAACCTTTCTGCGCCCTGAAGTTTTAAGTGTGCATTGGAAACCAAAGTTACTGAGTGTGGTCAAGTCACACAGCATGATAGCAGAAGCCAAGCTCTACAAAAATTGCAAGCATACAGAAAGAGTAAGAGTGTTTTTATCTCTAAAGAGCACTAACCGTTTCTATGCATGGAGACATGGCGGGAATTTTGCTACAGAAGCTATGACAATGTGTATCTTACTGATATCATAAAAAGGCGATATAAAAGCCTTTCCTTTGTTTCTGTGGGGTCTTCTTAATCACTCATCTACTTAATTTTTCTAAGCAATGTGAAAGTAACACATCAACAACACAAAATGATAATTCAAAAGGATAAATTTGTGCGTGAGTGGAATGTTGAAACCAACTACTCGGAATGAGAAGATAAAAAGCACTTATAATAGCTTGAGAGAAAAGGATATTAAAGACAGCTGTCCCCTAATCAGCCAAATCCCAATCAAGCATTTTGATGTTGAATAAAATGATATGACAAAAAATTCTCTCAACAAATCAATGTGATCAAGTATAAATAAGTAGAGTATGATACATGACGTGCACTCAAAAGTGAAGCAATTCTTGCGGGACTTCAATGAAATCACTGATGACTTAGAGAAAAAATAACAATCACATATCATTTGCATAAAATGAAAAAATGGAACCAACTTCAAACCACATGAACTAAAGTCAACATACTCATTAGGTGGTGTAAGTCACATAACATGTACTGGCAGTGATAGTTTGCTAACCACCTGAAGAAATACACCCAGGTCATACGAGATGTAATTTTAATTTTCTCAGCACACATCCGATCACAACATGAATCATATGCCAGTGATCATAACTTCATCCTGGTACAACGATATCCTTCATACCACCATAAAACTAGTCTTCATTAGCACCTGAACTTTTGTTGACTATCATTACTATTTGACTGCAGGACATTTTGCGGCAATGGGTCATCTGAAAAAAACCTGCACCATTATATTTCATCTCTCCTGAAAATGTTGAAATATTCAACATACATATTGCAGTGTCATACGCCATAAGTTCATCCTTGTGTCTCTTAAAGACAAGGAATATGGCAAAGGCTTGAAGTTATAGGGGGTTCCAAATAGCTTTCGACCACACCTGGAGGACATGTTTGCATGATATGAACTCTTGAGACAACTGAGAGGTTTGGTTTAGTTTACTTTTTTACTTTACACCCTATTTAAAACTGTAAGGTCATTTCAGGGGCAGAATATTTCAACCCTGCCTGTCAGGACCAACTGAGGCTGAGGATGGAGATAATACCCCAACAGACTCACAGATGCTTGTTCAATGTGAGGATCACACTCCCATCCTCTGCATGATAGGCAATAGATAAACTATTACACCACAGAAACTGGTCAAGGTAGAGGGCTCAATGCAAAAGGTAATGTGACAAAATTTTGGCCAGCAATAATAAAAAATGAGGTTTCATAGTCATACAGTTACTTTCTTTGAGAGTATTTTCAAAAGATGACAGTCTTCCACTACTTATAACTGTTGTGGCCATTGTAAAGCTGACACCATAATGTATCGCTACACACCGGTTATTGCCCTTGGTTAACAGAAAAACTTTCTGCATGTTACATGGATATAATATTATGGCAACAATTAGTTATGACTGTAAGTAAAATAAAGGCTTCAAGATACAAAATTTTCTCTGCACAATAAAAACTCAAAAGCTAAAAACAAAAAGTTTCAATAAGAATAAAATGCCATAACAGTGACATATATGCTATCTTGCAATCTTTCAAAATGAGACTCATGTTGCAGATTCTAAAGTAAAGAGAAAGCCCTGCTAAGTTTGATTGGGTATTCAGAAGCAGATTTTACTTAAATCCAATTTCATATCTGAATGTTTTACTATATAACAATATGGGGAAAGTCAATACCCACATGGCCTAATGTCTACCAAAGAACATATTGTTCAAGCTTCGAGGTTTTTAAAAAATCTCATTTAGGCATGTGGTTTGGTAACTATGAATGATTGAAGCCTTATTGAGCTAGCAAAATAATCATTTCAACACTCTGTAGCGAAAAAAATTCGTTTCTATGTGATACGAATAATTATATACTGGATGGTTTTTTTATATTGATCGATCCTAACCTGAAATAACTCTAAAACGGTAAGAGATCAAAATAAATGGATTTTTTTGCTCATCATCCACTGGCCATCTAAGTTTTGTCCTGGGATCCTTAATAAGACTATGTTGATAGAGAAGGCATTTTAAAAAGGAGTTAGCGAAACAAGACTGTCTTTAGATCATGGTGTCAAAACAGCACATTGGTATATCAAAGAGGAGGACTGCCAGGAACTACTGTAAGGCAATAAAAACTTGGTTACAACTGTTTTTCCAAAAGGAATCGCGTTTATCAAACTGGCTTCATGTCTTACCAAAAAGAAATGTGTACCGTATTTTATTGTTTAAGTTAGAAAGCGATGGATGTTTAGGAGTAATATACTAATGACGTCGTCTTTTTTAATGAATCTGGCACAATGCAATTTGCCAATCCACTTCTTGCTACCTTTGTTGTCAAAGAAATTCACATTACCAATTTCCACCAAATTTTGATACCAAGTTCTCATGAACTTTCAGATTGTGCTTTTCTTGCTGTGCTCAGTTGGAATGTTCTCAGAACTGCAGTCGCGTGATTTGCTTTGAAACCGTACAAGATGCATTTTGGTAAAAATACAAGATAAGCGTAATTTCTGCGCTAAAAAATCATGGCCTGTTCGTGTTAACTGGTGCTGTCAGGCAGCGTGTTCATGAAATCGCTTCGTTTGGGACCAGGAAAAACTTCAATGGATGAGGAGTAATTGGAGAAAACAGAATGCTTATATCTCTTACCATCTTTGACTTATTAGCGTTTAGAATATATCAATAAAAAAAACACTGTGTACACTTAGACTGCAACTAAAGACTCACTTTGACTAGTTGCACATCAAACGAGTATAAAGAAAAAAAAATTAAAAATACTTTCCCAATGCTGTCAGAGACAAAGGTATCTGGTTCTCACAGGTACAATGTACGCAACAATATTTTTTATATCAGACATGATCAGTGTTACGGTACTTGAAGATTGTCCAATTAATAGGTGGGCTGAATACCTCAAGTCATTAGTGGGACAATAATGTAGAGAGTGTATGATGGAGAATAAAATTACCTACACAAATCATCAAAATTAACGACAAATTGGAATGCTGTCAGATTAGAGGAGAGAATGCAATGTGATACCGATCTATGTACTTTCACAGAGATTTTTGTTCCATAACAACCTTTCTTGAAATTCACACTGATTTTCAGATAACAATTGTACTTATTTTCCATATATTAAAATGGATTCATGAAATATTCAATTTAAATGGTGATGCAAAGCACTTTAAAAGTGGTAATTTCATTCTCAGCGGATAAATTTTTATACTTTATCAAACAAGCTGTATATGGCTCTCATCGTACAAAACACCCAAATATATTCTTCCAGAATGGTAACCATCTGCTGAATTCTACCCCCCCCCCCCCCTCCCTTTGCGCTCCAAATCAACTCTTGGCCACAGCATTTTCCCTCTCAAATGACACGATCCATTTTATTTTTTAACAGGCACAAAGGCAACTGGAATCTTGATGTCGGACATAAAACGGAACAAAAAACAAAGATTTCACAACAGTATCATATTTTCATATATGCCATTAGCTTTCATAAAATAATATCACAGAGTTTTCAGCTTTCGCTAGCTTTTCACAGCGATGAGAATGATGAGGAGGAGAATGATAACAGCTGCCAGTATCAGAATACACATCATCTTGCGGTTTTTCTTTTGATACTTTTCAGCTTTCTGCAACTGCACCAAGCCCTTTTCTGTTTGAGTGGCTGCATTGTCAATGTTGTAGTCGATCCGATCCAAAATGGTGCCCTGAAAGAGGAAAATAGTTGAAAAATAAGAAGGTTGTTACAGCTATTGTACATGGTACAGACAAAAGACAACTTTTCCCCTTTGCATCAATCATGGAGAAACGAATTACACATAACATCTCAGGAACACCATTTCCTAAACCAGAGATTTAAAAAAAGGTAACCATAAAAATTCTTGAGCTTGTTTCTGGGGCCTGCAATTTGCACCACTAAGTTTGAGATACTAGACAATCTTACAGAATTTTCTCCCTTTCCAATGACGATCTAGCAAATTCTAAACTTATGATAGGATATGTGGGTTTTATAGCACTAAACTCTCTGATAAAGGATGTGATGCATGTCCTATAGGTATGGGGTGACAAGTAGGTTAAGAAGCTATTAAAATTTCTAAAAGATGCGGCCAAAAGGTAGGCTGCTCCTACTGTAAGAAGTAATAGATCAATATAGAAATTTAACTAATTTTCTCTGCCCCAATCATACGAAAATCTGAATGCATTTTCTAACTTTGATGCTCGACACTGATCTTGAGGCAAACAAATGCTCCTACAAATATCCATAAAATTCGGTCATGAAAGAGTTAACTCACAAATTGCAAAACAATATGCAGGATGATGGCAAAAAATCATAAAGCTGTTTAAAATTCAATCATAAAAAACCCCCAAAACAAAACAATAAGAAATTACTTTCAAAATCAGCTAAACCAAGCAAACTGAAAGCAAAAATCATCACCAACCTGATCGACTATCATGGAGGATAAGTCTTTAAAAATCTCATTGAGGTCTGTGATGGATCTAACTATGCAGGCAACTTCCTTTTCTCTGTGTTGGACGAATTCAGTGTTATCATCTACAAGTTGCATTTGCACTGATGTGAAGCCCTGTGGACAGAAAACATATATAATGTAAATAAAAAACCAACATCATGCCAAAAAAGTTCCAGTCGAGGTTCACAAGGATAAGAAAGATGTTTTTTATGATTGCAATATGTAGGATATATTTGACATATTGTTTTGCTTGTTAGTGGACAGAATAACCTGGTTTTATCTATCTGAAGTTTTTGTGCGTGTGCATAATATGTGACGTGGGAAGCAGGGTGTGTGGGAAGGAGTAACATTTTCATTGAAATTTCATCTTATACTGAGAAGCAATAAGGTGGCAGAAGAAACAAATGATAACAGCCTTATTGTCTGCAAAATTTTCAATTCAATCCCACAGATCCATTCTGGCACTGTCTAGCATGTTCATTATTCGATCAGGACGACAAAAATGTTCAAACTATACCAATGAAAAAGTGTTTATATTGAAAACTATCGAACTTCCTTTCCTGCAAAACTGTCTACAAAAGAAAACATCTCATGTAAGTAAAAATATACTATCAATTCATTGAGGCTCTGAAAGGTACCTAGACTCAGCATGGCCAACATGGATTTCACGTGTTGTTACCTTATCATACATGACATCATTATCCATTCCAGCACCGTCGCCCATCAGCCCTGAGTCTGGACTCAAGTTCGTGCCAAAGAACTGTTGAGACCTCTCTTCTCTGGTTTTGATCTCTGAAAATAAACAATAGTTTTTCACAGTCCAGTTTTTTTCTAAGACCAATTATGAAGGTACTCAATACCAATACAATGACAGATAGGTGGGGAGTATGCAGAAAAGATTCTCTTAGACTACTTCTGAAATCTGCAGGCTGAATCCAAACAGAAGTACAATGTATACTGGCAGTAATAACAGCGCTCCACATTCATCCTTCTGACATTTACACATAAAAATCTTTTAAAAAGTCACACAGCCAGAAGGACTAAGAATCCCTTTAGTCATGCAATGCCAGTGGTGCACGATGGGGCTTGGCTCATAAATAGGCAAAGTGACTGGATGGGCTTATTTGGGTCAGTGAACTAATGGCGCCAAGGGACAACAAGGTGTTAAACTTTCTCATTGTGAAATCACATTATAATGAAAAAATTACTTACTGGGCATAGATAAACGACTTTATGCTATATCAACACGCAACAGAGGATCCATAGGATCATAACATAAATACTCATTACACCTAAAAACACCAAGACAAGATACGAGTAGATTCAGGATGTGTGATATAAACTAACTTCTGAGGTATGCAGACTGGCTTTTTCTGAAGTTGGTGGACATCTCTTGCATAGTCCTAGCTAATGATGCAACAATATTGTGCGACAACTTTTGCTCATGTGTTGGTCCTCTGTTGCTCTGGTTGTTGATTTGCTGAACTAATCGCTGGCAGTGAGAGAACATCTGAGGATAAACAAGCAGACAAGATATGCAATTAATGAATTTTCAATAAATTAAAAAAGCTAAGATAAATTTTCTGGACTCATCTCGTGGAGAAACATGCAATGTGCATAATTGGATTTCTACGCTGGTGTAATTATATTGGATCTATAGAGATGGCTTGGGTTGGCTTGGGATTAATGTCCCTTAAAACACTGTTAGGTCATTTAAGGGACCGGCTCCTTCGACCCTAACTGTCAGAGCCAAACGGTGCTGAGAAGGACATTGTCCCAGCAGAAAAACGGAGATGTACTCGATAAAAAAAACTATCCCATGCGGGTCAGGTCTCTAACTCACATCCTCTGCATGATAGGCAAAGTGCCTAACCATTACACCACAGACACTAGTGATCTATAGAGAATTAGTAGTTCACAATATGAAACAATGCAAAGGCAATTGTTAAGTCTCCCCCTCTTTCTTTTCTTTTCCTAATCTATTCCACAGATGGTCATGAAAGTAATTACTGAGGATACATAAGGAGAACACAAATGTTAAGAGCAACATTTATCAATTCAAATAAAATTATATCTGCTTACAGCCAAAGGGCACAAAAATTATCGTCACTAAAATATTGGATCCTTTTTCTTATGGCCTGTATTTGAGACCTTAAATATTACTAAAGGGAAAGTTATTAAGATTAAGTGTAGGCCTACATGATTGAGAGAAAACAAACACTTTACAGAAATAATCTTTGATACATACCTGTGTGATCTGTTGTGTCCGAATTTCAATTTCATGCTCCTCATCCACATTGTCATCAAGTGTTGGGCGATTTAAATGTTTATCATGGAGAGAACTCAATTCTTTCACTGCAACACACAAAAGAAATAGGGGGAAAAAAATCATTTCCTTGCAGTATATATTCTTTGCGTTACTCTTGGTAAAGCCGCTGTCACTTTAATAGTCACGGCAAAAGTAAGTATGAACTTTGTTTTTTCTAAAATGCTCATCATCATTGAATAATTCGTATAAAACATGTCATAGCAAAGATCATCCAATTCCTTTGATTTCAGAACTATAATAATGAAATGCTAAAAGGAAAGGCTGAAAAAAGACAACTTTTCATTGGGTGTAAAATTGGGTGGTTACACTTTATTTCTAACCTCAAATTTTCGGCATCGTAATATTGTGGCAGAGTAAAGTTATGAAAAATATATACTGAAAACTTTTCACATGCATCATTCATGCACAACAAAAATTGTTTAAAAAAAGAACAAGCTAATAAATCATACATGACGCTTACTTTTCTCTTTGATCTTTGTAAATTCAAACTGAATTTCTGTCAGCTTGTCAATCCTGAAATGCAATGAAAATCTGGTATAAGAATTGAGATGTGCATCATGAAATAGAAACAGCAAACCAGAGGAGGCACTCTAAGATTTTAAAATTGCAGCGACTTATTTCTCTAAATTGAGCATGTGTTGCCATGAATCATACAGTGGTCCGGGTCCTTGAAAAAAACGAGATGAAATCTCAGTTACAAAACAATAGGCTTGCTATTAGCAATACATGTCAACTCTTTTGTAGACAGAGTAATGTGTGACAATCAAGGCAAATGAATTGTCATTCTTTATAAGGATCAAGAACAAATTTGAGCAATTCCTGTGGCCAGGCGCTACTACACTTTACACTGAATGATGGAGAGTGACGAAATGGAAAGCAATGTTGAAAAATTGTGCTTTCTCATAATTCTTACTTACGCGTTTATAGAACTTTACTGATGATGAACATAGGGCAGGTGCAAAGTTACGCTCTGCAGCAAATTCTCACCTATACTATCCACAAACACCTTGGGGCGTACTATTCCAGCAGGCTTGATTGAATTTTCAGTTCTGAAACAATTATCTCACCTTCCTGTAGTACACACTGCCAAAAGCCAATAGAACCTTCAATTCAGCACTATGCACTGACAAGGTTTAATGCTGTCTATGGCTAGGTATTCATTCGCACTAAGATGAAAGTGAGTTATCAAATTCATGTCAAGCATTCCTAAATGCAAAAAGCTGGGACTGACTGGGATTTGAATTTTCAACCACAATTATGGGTTTTGCCTCAAAGTTTCAAGTGGAAAACACCTAGTGCTAATGCGATAAATGTTCATAGACGATTGAATTATTTGACTTTTGATAAAACAGCTAAGCAAATAGAAAGCTTAGAACAAAGTATGCTAGGTCTATAGTATTTGTAGTAGGCTCCTTCTGTCTAGTTAGACATTTGCGGTGACTTGCGGTTCACACGATAGAACATCGTCTCGCATGACTTAGAGCAAGACCAATCCTTTCATGGCAGTCATTTGCGGCAGATGAAGGCTGATGGTGGCTTCAAATTCTTCTACTGCCTTTTCTTCTGCAGATTCTTTTCTCCACCAGGTGCTCGTGTCTCCTCGCCTCACCCAGCGAACTCCTCCTCTCACTGTGCCCTTCCATCCATAGCGATCCTCTGCAGGTTCTTCCAATTTAGATGGGGCTAAAACAGCAGGGGAAGCTGGTATCTATATAGATAAGTAACTTCTAACCCATATGACTGGATCAATTATGTGATAAAATAAACCATGATCATAGTCATGACATACTCACCAGTCGGGAGGAAGGCTCCCTGCGCGAGCTGATGCAAGTCCCAACTCTGGGTCCAGATGGGCACTGGCCATGAGAGAAGTCCTGTCATCTGCTGTCTGCAAAATATAAAGAAAGTGTTTGTTGATGCGCTTCTGAATTCGAAAAAGTAGCCTGTACGCTATTCAAATGTCTTTTCGTACTAGCCGCATTTTATCATCTTTTATATCTATGCAGGTATTACAACATGTGTCTACATTTTTGTATCGTTAGTAGTAGAACCAAAAAGAATAGAATTTAGGTTAGGGTCCAGCAATAAAACCCTAACTCCTCGCACTGACCCTTTAACTTCTTTCTCATTGCACTAACCCAATCACCTTTGATTCTACCCTACTTTAGGACTTTTCTACTTCCTTACTAGTCTGGGCCCATGTTTAGGGGACTTCCGAAACGAGCGACCAACCAAGTCTTTAACTTAAACTACTCCCCTCTTCAAATGCTACAATTATTTTGCTTGCTAAGACCTCAGGGGTGTGTGGTATAACTTCTGTCATTTTTAAAATCATAGAAGAAGAGATGTTGGCACATAGCTCTGTCACGTTTACCGCCGGAGCCTAAAAGATGTGACGCTCTGAATCGAACTGGTCACTCGTTAAGTCCTCCCATCTTTAGTCTTTAACTTAAAACCCTTTGTGGTCACACAGGCAGCAGGATAAAGAACCCTATCGGTCACGCCCACCCAGCCATGACGCGGCGCAGTAAGACTTCTCAGGCTTGGCGCATACACATGCACCGAATCAAGGGAATGACTGAATGGGTGGGCCGGATCCAAGCAGATCGGGTCAATGGGATCAAAAGTCTTGTTACAACAGATAAGGTTAGGGCTAGAGTGAGGGTTAGTAAAAAAGTTAGGATTTAGGGTTAGTAGAGAGTAATACCCTAACTCTAACTAACTAATCCTATTCCTAACACTAGATCTATGACTAGATCTAACTAACACTAGCACTTTTCGGCGCTTTTTCGGTAGTTCCCACCCCTACTTTTTATATAGCAAAATACTAACCGGAAACTTCTGTGTTTTCTTTGATATGCGCATGCGCATGGAGGAATCAATTTAACCTGCCAGGTTGGAACAGTC
>JAUKPP010258078.1:0-12095 GCA_032273245.1 Phyllaplysia taylori
CCCCCCCCCCCCCCCCCCCCCCCCCCCCCCCCCCCCCCCCCCCCCCCCCCCCCCCCCCCCCCCCCCCAATGATAGGCCTAAAACTCTATAAAAAGTAGAAGATCGCCCATCTTCTCCTTCTTCTGTGTCCTCTTTCTACATGTAGGGCCTATCTCTCTTGCTTCTTCTTTTTTCCTTTCTTCTTTCTCTATAGACTATAAGTCTTCCCCCACCTATCTCCTTCTCCTCTCCCCAGGTCAACAAAACAATAGCAACAGTTGAAACAAGTTATGGTCATGCAAAGGCATCAAAATCTACTTAAAATCAGTTTCTTCCTCATGGACTTTACTGGTCTATTGATTTATCAGTATTGTGTGGCTGATCTTGTTCTAAGTGATAGGCTATGGAATATCGTTATTCAAGAAACGACAAATGTAATGCCAGAACGACTGTGTCATACCTCGTGGGTATCAATGTCCTACCCTAGCCTACTCCTTCCGGTAATCTTTGATTACAATTCTGTCAATGCCTTCCACTTGATAGAGATCATTTAGTTGTCATAGCGATTTAACAATTTAGACGAAAATGCTGTTGACAAAAATATTGCAACAAAGATGCACTCAGGAAAAGCAAACGTTCTGAAGATTAACACAAGTGTTAAAAAAGCCCATAAAGATAAATGACGCACCCATAGAGGAAGTAACTTTGTTCACATATCAAGAGAGTATCATAGATCGCACAGGAGGAAAAATATCTGACGTCAAGATCAGATTAGGAAAAGCCAGGGGAGCGTTTCAACAATTGCGGCCTGTCTGGAAATCAGAAAGCATCAGGGCAAGAACGAAGATCGGGATTTTCAATACAAATGTGACAGTCTTCTCTTATATGAATCACAGAAATTGGTATTAATAGAACAGATAGTAAACAAACTGCACTCCTTCATCAACATCTGCCCGAGGAAGATCATGAAATGCATTGACCTGAGACCATCAGAAATGTTGTCATATGGAAGAAAACCAAACAACAACCATAGACAGTGAGATCAAGAGAAGAAGATGGCGATGGATGGGGCACACACTTAGGAAACCAGCACGCAACATCATAAAGCAAAGCGTTCGATGGAATCCACAGGGGAGGAGAAAGAGGGGAAGGCCAAGATCCACCTGGGAGCGAGAGTTGAAAGCCTAGACGGGCAGATGGGATACACCTGGAATGAGATAGAGAAGTTGGCCCAACACAGACTTGAGGAGATTTCTTCTTGCCTGCCTATACCCACTCCCGGGTTCAAGAGGCGTAGAAGAAGATTCTTTTAACCTCCCTGTATATATAATTTTATAGATTGATTATGTATGCGCAATTATTTGTCAGTAGTAGATTCATTATTTCATTGATGGCTTAAACAGATAAAGAAGATGGTGCCTCTATAAATAAAAGATTTCTAACCAACTAGTCTCGGGACTATTTTTTACATTTGTGTAGCGATACTATTTGAAATGTTAGCGATGGTTGATTTCTACGGGTTTCCCTAGCTCAAAAGTTCAGCTACTATTTGCGCCATGAAATGGCGAGTAGCGACTGCAAGGTCATGTAGGCTAAGCTAAGAGGGGTACTTCGACCCTGCCTGTTTAGGCCAAACCGGGCTGAGAGGGGCAATCCCAGCAGAGAAACGCAGATTTCCAGCACGTGGGATCGAACTTTGGTCTTCCGCGTGATAGTCGAAGACCCTAACTATTACACCACACCAATGGAACGGGGCTCTCGTGGTCTAGAGGATATGTGTTGGCCTCTCATGCCAATGGTCTCGGGTTCGACCCCGGGGCAGTGGAGGCATTTTTCTCCCCAAATTTATTTTTTTGTCTTCTCTACCTTGTTCCCTCCTTCAACTTCAGTCTCTGATTCTTTCTCTTGACTTGCGCTCCCCATTCTCTTCTGAGTCTCCGCCCGCTGCTTATTCTGTTATCTTCTCTCATACCTTGTCTACTCTTTCTTTCTTTCTTTCTCTCTCTCTCTCTCTCTCTCTCTCTCTCTCTCAGCCACACCCCTGATCTTAAGGTAGGTAAGATCCAACACCTAGTCTTCTCGGATAAGGACGAAACATCTCGGAGGTCCCGTGTGCACGTTGCGCACGTTGAAGATCCCTTGGTGGTTGAAAATCGAAAAGAGTAGGCCTATTATTAATTAAGCCGGCGCACGGACAAAATTCAAAATTTATTACTACCCAAACGTTGCAATGGTTCTGGGCGCCGAAATAACCTCATAGAGTCGATGGAGCCGTAAAACCCTAACCAAACAAACAAACCGATGGAAGTACCGATTTGAAATCACCAATTTCTGGCTGGTAATTCTTCGGCATTTGTCTGGCTCTCGTCGTCCTTCTGTCGAAAATAGACGTTTATATTGGACGTCTGGCCTATCAATTAGTATGAAAGTGTAGCAATGGTCGCTTCTCCTGCGAGTGATCATAATTATTATTATTGCCGCCTTGTTTGGTTTGGTTTCCAGTTTTAAGTTTTACCATTGCAATGTGACAACAGTTCTGGCCATACTAACGTGTCCTCATCAGTAAATCGTTTGGTTTTGGTTTAACGCCCCATACAACACTGTTTGTCATTTACGAGGCAGGAACACGGAATTTTACGTCCATCTCCGATAGAACGGGGGTCGGGGCCAAGAAAGCTCCGAAAAATTCCGGTGAACCTCCCCAGGTTCGGACCTGGAACCTCCTCACCCGTAGGCGGGCGCACTACCGCCCGGACAACGAGGCCCCCTTCTCATCAGTTAGCTGTGTAGCATGGTTTTCTCTGTCTACACAACAGGGAAATGTGATCTTTGTTTTTTTCTTAAAAGAGTGATTTGATGTATTACTAGATTGCTTTTATTCAGGATGGTAGAGATTTACCAAGTGTTGAATCAAGTGTCTTGGTCTCTCTGCACGGATGTTGCATCCCTCTCAGCTCACTTAGCCCTGGCACTGACAGACAGGGTCACAAGTAGTCCAACTCTTAAATAGCAGGCTAAAACAGCCAAAGAAGCTGGTGCCACTATAAACTTAAAATTCAAACTAACTCTTAAACTTAAATAACCTTTCAGCGTTGCGAAGGGTGTGAACAAATCAACTGCACCCACCAGTAGTCTCAATAAGTACAATACTGCAGAAAGAGAAAAAAGAAGCAAACAAATAATTTGAAAAATAAAACAACAACACAACAAAGAAATGAACAGCCTATCACCAATAAATGAACAAGTTATTACAAATAGACAAAAATCAATTATGACATGAAGGAATGAATGAGTGAAAGCAGGATGAATGAAAGAAAGAAAGAATGCACACATGGTTGAATTAACAAAATTAATGAGTCATTGAGTAAATAAATCAGTCAACAAGTCACTATCAAAGTGTATGGTATCATTCAGTTTAATTCATTGCCCTCATAACACACTCTATTGTTTAACGAAATGTCAGCACATCGACAAACGTGTAAAGTGTACGTCACTCGGGCATCAAATCTCGGGGGTATAAGACAGTGTGAGCATTCTCGTAAGGTTTGTGTTAATAACCCTCTAATACATCGTCAAAATCATATCATACATACATGTGTGAAGAACTGAAGGGTTTAACACAAAAACAGATACAGACACTTTTGATGATAAGCATTATTTATAACAGTGTCTCTATATATACAGTTTTTTTTTTTTTATAATGATCGATTCTAAACTGAAATAACACAAGGACGGTAAGATATATAGAAACATTCTGTTCTCAGCCAATTAATCTTCATCCATTTAAGGTGTTTCTTTTTTACCAAAATCAAACGATTTCATTGACAAACTGCGCGATCGGGCCAGTTTTCTCGAACAGACCCCGATTTTTAGCGCGCAGAAATGACGCTAATCTTGCATTTCCCAAGAGCGTCTTGTGCGCTTACAGTGGTTGCGCGCCTGCAGTCCTGGAGCAATTCCAACTGAACATAACAAGAAAAGCACAATCCTAAACTCAATCAGACCTTGGCATAAAAATTTGGTAGAAACTGGTAATATGAATTGCTATGACAATAAGGATAGCAAGAAGTCCTTTTGCGAATCGCATTGTGCCCATGGAATTAAAAAAAGACGAATTTGTCAATGTGATACACTGAGAAACACCCATCACTCTCTGACTAAACAATAAAACACACATTTCTTTTTCGTAAGACATAGCCTAAAGCCAGAGCTTGGTAGACATTATTATATTTGAATAAATAGTTTTAACTAACTTTTTATTGGCTTACGATGGTTCCTAGCAGTCTTCTCTTTGACATACCAGTGCACTGGTTTGACGCCATGACCTAAAAAAGGGCTATGTTCCGCTAAGTCCTTTTCAAAATGTCCTCTCTATCAACATATTCTTATTAAATACCCTGGACAAAACTTAAATGGCCAGTGAATAATGTGCAAAAAGAGTTTACATACCTCCTACTGTTTAGGAGTTAATAAAGTTTAGAATCGATCAATATAAAAAGAAACCACCCTGTATAATTATACATTTTTAAGCACTTGCCTTTCACTTAAAAGAAGGCTCTTCGCGCTTCACTTAATTATGGAATAATACGAAATAGAAGGTGGGGAAATAGTCCTCTTACAGTAATATACATGTATGCAAGAGGAATACCTGATTTTTTGCAAAACATCAAAAATGGCATCTACCTGTTTTTGCATTTTCAAACCCTTCAATTACTACTGCCAGTGGCTAGCTGCAATAGTCGGCTTTTATTTTGAGTGGGCCTACATAAAATTATATTGACATATTATGTAATATTGTATTGGGCTTGTCACAAAAAAAAAAATTAGAAATAATTAAAAACAAACACAAAATCATACATTTTCAAAGCAAAAAAATCACAAGACTAAAGTTCTGAACTAAGTTGAATTATTAAGTCATGATGAGGAATCGTATAAGACAGTGAATAGGTTATGGTCAGGTAGGCCAAGTGGAATCAAATTTTGAAAATACACTACCACTATGAAAATGTTACAAGCACAGTGAGAATAGAATTGACAAAGTCTTTTCCACTTTAGCAGAATCTTGAGAAAGTTTAGGCAGTAACTTTTATTTGATAAAATTCAACATGGCTACTGAACAACAAGAACAGGACAGTTATAACAGAGCATAAAAAGGAGAAACTTTTCACTTCTGATATGCTAAGAACTATTTGGTTCTAAAAAAACAAAGTTGGTTCGAGAACTGATTTGCTTCTGAGAATTGATTGGTTCTAAGAATTTATTTGGTTTTGAGAAGAGATTGCATATTATGATTTAGTGAGATTTGGTGATGCACCTTTCAACACTATCAGATCTTATGGAGGCAGTTTTTTCCAATTTTGATGTTCATTCCCTATAGGAGAGAGATTGAGGCTAAAATTTTTCTTAAATCATTGTAAATTCACCAGGATTTGGATCTGTGACCTCCGCATTCTAAGGTGGGCATTCTATCACTAATCCACAGAAACTGAACCTCAGATGGAAGTAAATGCAAAGTAGGGGAAATATCTAAAAAATTAACTTGGGAAAACAACCTTCTGATGTAAACACTTTTTTCTGCCAAATAAGATTTCAAACTTACGCAATTGATGAAAAATATGATTGTAACAAGGTTTACAAGTTTAACTCCAGTCGTGAATTAGGATTCAAAACCATCGTATTTTGGAAATAAAATTCCACTTCTATTTGGAACAAATTCAAACTAACACATTTGGATCGAGTAAGATTTTTGTAAAATAACCTCTATAGAAGAGAAGAAACCAAGACAAAAAAATGAAAACACGATACAAAAATAATTGTTTTACAAATAGACATCTGGATTGAGATTTAAGTAAGATCAAATGCTACCGATATAGAGAATTTGGTTGAAAATATACCAACGAACGTTTAACCCTACAAGTAATGAAATGATATACAAATTGTACCGACAAACAAAACACCATTATTTTCTTTTAAAGAAGGAAAAAAACGTACCTAAATATCAATTATGGAATATTAATGGCAATAGGTTGTGTCTTTTTGGTTATTCTCTTAAGGAAAAACTAACCACAAAATTCAATTACGGAAAATTTAGTATTAATGCGTCTTTTGGCTCACTTTGTAACCGGGACTCTAAATTTGGACCAGTGGGCACTGATAGTTGAACAAGACGCTAAATGTGTGTAGTTAAAAAATACCCGACAGTAACACTTGCATCAAACAAAAATTGGTTTATTCAAATCTCAATGCTGATGTAATGCCGAACGATTAAAACATCTGGTATAAAAGTCAGCAACTGAAGACTGAATCCCAGTGGATCCCTCTGTGTACCCTCTCCGTTGGAGTGCCACTCCCACTTACATTCTCTACATATAATATGCATCATAATTAAAAACTCATCACTGGCCTGTGTCCTGCATCGATACCTCCATCCCTCAGTTACTTCGTACCCCTCACATTTTCTAGATTTCCTCCTCTTTCTCCTTCTCCTCCTTGCCTGGCTTATGTACTGTGGCCTCCATTACTCAATTCTCCCCTCCCTCCTCTCATTCCCTTTATTCCTCTTCGTCATGAGACCACAAACAATATCTAAAATATATTTTTTAAACAATATTTGATTCCCTCCTCAATACTTCTTCCCCCCCTCCTCTTTCTCCTAAAAAGCTTATTATAATATGTGGAAGCTCAATATTCCCAAAAAGGTCCAGGTTTGTGCAAAATCATATCATAATAATATCAAACATAGACTTAAATCATACCGTAATCATATAATATTGCTGTTGTAATAATAATATATTATGAGTCAAATTGTCTCAGCAACGTGAGTAAAATAATGAACTAAAAATACTGTTAGTGTAATCAATCTCAAGAATGAGTATGTACTGGAAGAAAAATAGAGCATCAGATGTTGTCATTATCACTACATGCATTGTTATAATTTATTTCTATGGTTATATATATCAGAATATAAAAGTAAGAGTAAAATTGAGATTCTTCAGTAAAATCTCTTGACAATGGTCTCATTATTAGATCAATAAAAATTGGTTTGGAAAAAAGTATAATATTTCTAACAATGCACTTGAGAGGTGTCAGCTGAGTCTGACATCAAACTGAGAGAAAAATTCAAACCAGATGGATGATTCAAAAGGGAATGGTTAATTTTTGTTCCAATGGAGTTCTTGGTATTTTTCACATGTTTGCCTGGGGGTTTTTGGTGGGTTTTTTTTACTAATTCACGAACATTATGACACCTGATATATTTTCTCCCAAGCAGTCTTCCATTGAGGTTAGAGCTTACAAATTCCCTTCTTACTTAATTACCAGTTTTACATCCCCTGTAACACTATAAGGTCATTTAAGAAACTGGCTCCTTTGACCCTGGGACTGAGACTTGAGAAGGAAAAAATCCCAGCAGAAAAAATCCAAATAGTCTGCATGCGTAGAATTAAACTCGAATCTTCCGCATGACAGGCAAAGGGGCTAACCATTAA
Source organism: Phyllaplysia taylori (assembly GCA_032273245.1). NCBI lineage: Eukaryota > Metazoa > Mollusca > Gastropoda > Aplysiida > Aplysiidae > Phyllaplysia > Phyllaplysia taylori. The sequence goes on from JAUKPP010258078.1 coordinate 7,467, forward strand.
ACCACAGCACCGGTAACAAATTCTCTGCTGCCTATACTGTGTTTTCATGGATAGAATACAATCAGAATTGTCTCTCCCTGGATAAAATACCATTAAAGCCTTCTCAACCTAAACCCTCACCATAAAAAGACACGCCTTACTCGAATACACACTTTTATCATTGTTATGACAACGGGTTTTTTCCCTACTATGATAATATCAGGTCTGAGTAAACGTGTGTCTTGTGTATGCACACACTTACAAGCCTTCCCCAAACTTTGTGCGTTTAGGCTGAGACTAATGTAGGCTGCTATGGTCTCTACAGGCGATGATATGTTTCACTGAAGTTGAGGTACTGACATGGTCCCGTGTCACCCAGAAACATTGAGCTGGTGCAGTGATGAAACCTCATAACCGACAATTTTTGGGACATGGCTCTTATCAATTTATTTCTTCTCCCAGTTCTGCTTCAAATGTGGTCATAAGGATAGCAAGGAGTTTTCATTGATCTTTGTCAACTTTATTTATCAAAGATACTATTTTTTCAAGAGAAAATCTGTTTAATTCGTCTTTAATGTCAAATTTCCAATTGTGGGTTATGATTATGAGGTTTTATTACTTCACCAGCGATTGGCTGCAGAAAAAGGACGGTTGGTGGTCCAGCAGTCGAGGATCAGCAAAGTAAAGTAAAAGTCACCCAGATATAGCTAATCTAAGTTAATGATTCATTGGTTAAATTGGTCTGGTTGTTTTTATAATTGGTTTTGCGGCAAGACATAATGGTGCCTACCTTCTCTGTATTGTAGAAATTGATAACATTTGTACGTAAGATGAACATGTAAGTACATACAAGCCTGATTTAAATCACAACTTTTTGAGATAACACAGGATCATCTATATTGTATCACTGAGCTGCAACAATAATAATTATGGAACAAATTTCTTTCAAGAAAATATTTGCGGACTTCCTTAATAGTCATGAATGCTGCAGTTTGGAAATTTGTTTCAATTTTCCTTGCACAAATTTCTCTCTGCTTCTATATTTAAATAATCAACAATCAGTGCACATAGCAATCAATATAAAGTCTCGCTCTAGTGTAACAAATTTCTAAAGCACACAGTATCAGGCAAAAAAAAGTCAGCCATGTGCTGTTCCAAGATTCTTGCCAAGATATTGGCCTGGTACATCAATGTCAATAAATATGATAATGATATACTCTATAACATTTTTATTTTCACTCAATTTGAAAGCATCTTTAACATTTTTAACTTCATCAAAAGCATGTAGCCTAAAAAGCTGGACATTCAAATAATTTGAAATCGTTTGACTTTTCACCCAAGCTCAGTATTGGCCTTGAACTTATCTTGTTACTTTAATGGATAAAATCTCGTGCCTGAAAATTTTCAAAATGATCTAATGAATAACATTGAAGTCACTACATTTGGCATACAATGTGAAGTTAAAAATGTTTAGGAGTTTCAACACCTATCAAACATCAATGGCTGTCCTGAGAGGAAGAAATGGACACATCATAACCAAAAACTTGGACCTTCCTACATCTGGGTCCGACATTACAAAGTTAGGATATGTCTATAAATAACTCTAGAGGCTCTGTAAAATGTAAATGTCCACAACAACAAGACCACAGTAGTCTAGGTGGGGGGATGGCTGTAACAACAACAACACATGTAAAAAATGTATTATGTATGAACTAAACCACCACAGTGGGTCGGTGTCAGTTTCAGCAAGAACCTGGACAACAATAACATAATTGTGTGGTGGAATCAGGGAAAGCAAAAACCCCCTCAGTGCTGAGAAGACACACTGTCATTATGGTCAGACGGTCAGTTCATACAGCAGTGCTTGTCAGAACGAGCAGCGTTGCCCGTTTTAGACATCTTGAAATCCTGGTGGTGATATGAGTCATCAGGGTTGTAAGAGATAGGAACACAAAAGTCGTCACATGTTTTTGGTTTTCTTTTGGATTTGTTTTTGTTGTTGGCTACTTTGACCTTGCCTGTCAAGGCCAATCCAGGTTAAAAAGTAAACAATATCCCAGCAGACAGATGGAAATGTGGGTCTAACATGGAGATCAAACGCCCATCTTCTGCATCACAGACGACAGTGGCTTTTCTTTGTACAGTGTACTTTTAATTCGTGGCATAATAGTTTTTGGACCCTACACCATATTCTCTTTCTACAACGGCTATGTGGCTTCATGCATATCCTCATGAAATGAATATTTTATTTGTTATTTTCTTCAACACTTTACAGTAATACAGCAAGAACAAGCATTCCATCAGTCACGTCCAAAAGCCATGATGCGACCCCGCTTCTCCAGCTTTGTGAACATATCCACCAAAAGACTGGATGGGCAAATTTTGGTTGATGCATATGGGCCTATGCGCCAAGTGACTACAAAGTGTCAATAAGAATATCATTTTACTACCCTCTTGTAAGCACATGTGATGGCTAGGACAGAAATTTTAGCCTCTCTAACTAACTACAGTTGGCAAGCACTGTCATAGAGATTGACAATAGCATGAAACTGCCAGGGGCTGATCATGAAGAACAACAATCAGTACAGTCCTCATCAGATAGAGGGTACCACAATAACTACAGGGTCATTTGTACAAGTAGTTGCTCAGACATGTATGACTTCAATTAATAATAATGACTGCATTTATATAGCACACATCATTATTTCAAAAGCAGGCCCTATGCGCTTTACAATCAATTAAATAGGATAGCAATAGCTCACAAGTACAGATGGCACTTGAAGCCGAAAGGAAAAACCGTTGAGATCTTAAATGTTTATAATTTTATACATAGACAGACGACTTATGTCCACACAAATAGGCTTTTGAACAAATCTACAACAATTGTATAATGTTAGAGTAAGAAATGTTTTCTTGAAAATCACTACATTCGTTGTTGACTGAATCTAGAAAAAAAGAAGAGTGAGAATGTGGACAGCATTGCATAGAAAACTACAAACTAAGTTTCACTATGAACAAAATTCAAACTGACCTTCAAGACTGAGAAAAGGACAAAGAAATAGCCCAAAAAGGCAAAATTGTATGGAAGCACAGAAGCAGAAGCAATATATAATGAGCATAAAAAGAAACGGGATACTTTTGGATCAATAATAAAAACGTGATATTTGTGAAGAAACCTCTTGTGTGTTTGGTGTCAAATTGAAGGAAAGTTATTTAGGAATCTGAAAATAGCAACATGAAAGTGAAATTCAACACTTTTGGTAACATCCAGCTGCCATGAAGAAAAGGAGTAAAAAACCAATTGTACAAATTTTGACGTCAATTTCTAAGGTACTGAAAGCACAGTTCAAATGCGGAGTGGGTCAACACCATCTTACAAGATCATGCCAGGCCTTAAATAAATTTCTTTCAATTTGATACTACACGCAAGAGGTTTTTCCATAAATACCGCAACTCGTTTTCATTCCAAAAGTGTCCCGTTTCTTTTGACACCCAGTATAGTATCACAAAATAAAGTAAGGTTCTCAAAGTGTCTTCATCACAAAAGGGCAAAGTTGTGCCATTTGTATATTGCAACTTTTAACAATATGAAAGCATTTATTCAAATAGCGGTGCTTCCAATAAAACACATTTCACCTCTGAATGAGTAATTCCATAGCGAACATACAGAGGCATGGAGTTGGAAGCTCTGATTTGAGATCCTTGCTATAGGAATTACCAGTTTGAGCCGATGAGTGAACCCAGTTGCACATTTTCAGTGCATTGCTTTTCTATATCCCTCTTAATAAAAAGAGTGGAAGAATTCCAAGCTGAGCAGATTTAGGGTTAACATAAGCACACTAACATAATTTACTTGATCATTTCAAAACACGATACCACAGAATAGAGGAAATGGCTTCTAGGCTATTTGAGCCATTTAGAAAATGTCAGTGCTCATTTTTTTGTATAAACTTTTCCTGGGGATGACACTGTACTATTCTACGTCAAGGCCTTAAAGATTATCGAGAAACTTTGCTGCCAGTGAAATAAGTTCTGGGTCCTTCCGTGCCATGCTACTGCTTATTGAGGCTCTAAAAAGATGCAACTGCATGATGTATGAGACAGATAAACAACAAAATAGTCCCTTAATTTCATGTGCTAGATCATACGACAGTCAAATCTAGCAGAAAAGGAAAGGCTTCGGAGTATTACACATGTTAAAATCTAAACTCTGTACAAGAAACAAGTGAGAGCAACTTCACTGCAATATTATGCCACAAGAGTGAGATCTATGAGTTGTATAGAATAAACATGAGAGATTGCTAACAGGTCAGATGGAAAGAAAGTTTTGCAACACTGGGATTTAGTGGCCCTTTTCTGACCACTTCACAAAGCATATATTTAAATATATACAGACACCACCCTTATAACTCATCTCACAAGCTGAAAACAATTTCAACGATACTACTTGGACTGAAAGGCTATTCCCCTCGTCAGAAAGTGGTGGGGATTAAACATTATATATACTCATATTCTTTTAAAAATATTGTATGTCTAAAAAAAATCAACTTAAAGTAACAGGTGTCAAAAAAACCCCAGAACCCTCTAAAATGCCAATAACTCGGTCGTTTTTGCACCAAATTCCATAAAATTTCAGACAAATGAAATTCA